>CP139505.1:294804890-295055672 GCA_021014915.2 Artemisia tridentata subsp. tridentata | reverse complement strand
TTAGCCACGTCTTCATACAATTTAATCACATGCTGCTATACCATCTTGGAAATGATCATGAACCTTGGTGTGCTCTTCATGCCTCATATATACATCCTGTTGAAATAAATCACCTAACGTACCTACTGCTTCTACTTCAAACAAGAACTGATCAAACCCTAGACAAATTAGGGTTTTCATTCGGCTTCTTCATGCATCTCCTTGCTGCTACCAATAAACCATCTTGATGTCGTCAACCTATATTTCTATACTGGTTGAGGTCCGATCATTCTCAAACCAAACTATACATGATCAAGCCGAACACATAGTTCATACTTGGGTTTATTTTCCTTAAGATAACTAATAAAGAAACACATAACAACGAGAATCAAACTAAGCATAACTGGTTGGTAATGACGAGAACAACACTAAGCATAATTTGTTGGTGTAATTCCGGTCTTGTCTTAACTTTTGCTCGCAGGATTTTCCGATCTTGGCCAAATCTTGCATGCCCAGAATTAAGCTTAAGACACTTGATGGTTAAAAAAATTTCTATGTATACCTTATTCGATAATTTATGTACGTATGTAATAGTTTATTCATCCATATGAGGCCTTAGTTGAGATCCCTAGAGACGAAACCTTCTCCATAAAACCATTGAACTCATCTCAACCATCCATTCTAATATAATCCAAAGGCTAAGATCAACTCAGATAATTACACTTGAGGGGCAAACAAAACAACTATATAAACAAAACAAAAAAAGAATCATCCTTTATTTTTTTTCCCAAAAAAAATTAGGGCAAAACACACACACAAACAAAACACTCTCAATTCCGATCAAAATTCCGATTAACCGTCAATCCACCAGCGATCCTCGATATAACCGTCAATCTGCCGTTGCTCCGCCATCAATTCGCCACCGTCATCCGCCGTCGATCCGAAGTCCGTCCGTCGATCCGCTATACATTGTTGATCTAAAATGGTTAAAATTAGTTAATTGAACAAACTTGAAAGAAATAGAGGTTATTGAAGATGATGAATTAGTAATTACAGATCTAGAAGATGATGTACCAGAAATTGTAGGTAAATCCGTGTGATTTTGTTTTTTTTGTTTTTTTTTTTTTTTTTTTTTGTTATCGAAAAGTGTATATCACTTGTAATTTACTCTTTGTTCAAGTTATGCATGTTGAAAATCGTGTGGTGGATTCTGAAATCCAGGTTATGGATGAAGTTGTTGATGATCCAGATTCACACCATGTGTTTGATGAAATGCGTCTGCAATAATCACATGTGATTTGGAAGCAAAATCACATATGATTCTGTAACAGGTAATTCATATGAGAGGTAAGCACTCATCTTATTGTTACCAGTTCCATACTTGATGTAGTAGTTGTTATTGAGAGTACAAACTCTAAAAATGTTTATCATTGGTCATTACCAAATCACAAAAAAAAAAAAAAAAAAAAAAAAAAAAAAAAAGAAAAACAAATTGCTATAGTTGTTTAAAAACCAATAAATTAACACTTATCATTATCATCTTCACAATCATTTCAACACAAAAACATGTAATGTTCTTTACTGTTTCAAAGTCGGCATCAAAAAGATGAGTTGTAGCAGCCTTCTCATGGTAAGAGGCTCGATCTTCCTTTTTGGTCAAATCAAGCAAAACATTTCAATACAATGGGAGTGAGAGGAATGATGTTTCAAGTGACCAAAGGAAACAAGTCTCATCATTGCACTGCTTCACATGTGATTGTAGTAGAATCAGGTAAATGCAATATATGATGTTGTGAGTAGTTTATACAGGAAAATCACATGTGATTTTAGTAGAATCACATGTGATTATAGTAGAATCACATGTGATTTTAAAATTTTGAAACAAAATCATGTTGAACTATATTAAGATCATAATGTTGGTTTGCTTTTCAGAAAAAAAAATGTTTAATGCTAACTGCAATTGTTTTTTTCCTATTCAGTCTTGCCTCGTATATGACAGATGAAGAGATCCAAAAGTGTAAATTCTATCCATCTATCGGCAGGTACCATTCTCATTGTTTTACTTAAAATTTTAAAATTTTATAATCAAAATATAGTCTTTTAACTCATAAATTACTCTTGTTCTATGATTGCAGTATAAGAAGCATTACTACTGAAGTTGGAGCTGTTGTACTTCGGGTAGCAGTCACTAAAGAGAAATAGAACTTTAAGCTAGAGCTAAGCCGAGTAAGAAATGCAGACACAATGGAGAGAAGACTAGCAAGAACAGAAATACAACATGTCCGTCAAATCCAAAATACTTTGTTTAGATTTGGATTTTTCATATTTTTGTTGAACTTTTGGAAAAGTGTCATGCGGATCTTAATTCAACTATTTTTAATTGAATACCTTTTTGTTTGATGTTCTAGTAAATTTGGTATTACACTGAATAATTATTTGATGTTCTAGCAGATTTGGTATTACAGTGAATAAAAATACAAGTTGTAAAGTTACATTCTGTGAATCATATATGATTCTACAAAATCATATGTGATTCAAAAAAATCACATGTGATTCATAAACAAATCACATGTGATTCATAAACAAATCACATGTGATCCAGATCTAAAACTTGCCCAGGCTACAACAATCAGATTATGACATTTAGCAAAATTAAAGAAGATACATGTTAAAACATTCAGAAAAAAAAAGAGAGTTAAAAAGATCATTACAACTTGTACATAATTCGATAAACCAACTACGACCATAAACAAACTACAACCATCAGTTATCAAAAGACTACCATCAGTTATATGAAAGACTGCCATTAACACGTTCTTACCACTACGACCATCAAAACTACACCAAAATCAAAAGACTAATAAATCAGATATCAACACCATGAGTACTACGACCATAAAACGACTACCAAATAGAGAAAATACTCATGTTCTTGACTTTCACGCTGACCCATGTTCCGACAGCCTTATCTCCTTCCTCGGACTCTTCATCTGCAATCTCATTTTGCTAGTCTTCTCTCCACTGTGTCACCCTCTTCCTCATCATCACGATCTTCAATAGAAGAGGAGGTTTCTGTTTAACACGAGCAGGTTTAGGTTTGACATGAGGCTTCGGTATGACAATTTGTTTTGATTTTGGTTGAGTCCTCTTAGATGATTCCTTTGTAAACTTCAACTTAAATTTTACCTTATCTCCAACAGTTTTCTTCGATCCACCTGCACAAACTGAACCATCCAAACAAGAACCCGTTACCCACATTTCTCATAGAACCAAGTTATACAGCTATACTTCAACTTCCTTTGTTAAAATGCAAGTTGTAAAGTTACATTATGTGAATCATATGTAATTCTACAAAATCATATGTGATTCAGAAAATCACATGTGATTCATAAACAAATCACATGTGATCCAGATCTAAAACTTGCCTAGGCTACAACAATCAGTTACACACAAATCCTATTTTTAAAATCTCTTTCTCACGGCTACAAAATAACTATCAATTTAGTTTATGTGCAATTGTATCACATTGTTACACCATCTAACTAATAAGCTCTTAAGATCATGCCTAGAAAATAACTATCAATCTGGATTATATAATCTTATAAATAAAAAAGCGGTAATTTATGACACACCGACACTTACCAGTTAGCACGAGTAGACACCTTAAGAGCCGTTGGTTGCGACTCAAAACACGAACCGTCATTACCCAACCCTCTCACCGCTACTCTTCGAACCCATAAATGCCACAACAGCGCCAAACCTCTTCTCCAGTTCTGTCGTCTCAATTCCTTGCCAATCATCATCTTCAAAAATCACATCTTCTTCCTCAACCTTCACTACACCAAAATCAACCATAATCAATGGCAGACGGTTTGTGTTACACCGCAATTGATTCCACACATTCTTCTTGCACCAATGATCCCAAATGAGACTCAACCACATTACCCTCATTAGTTTTCACATAATTTTCAACTATACTTCTTTCAGGCATTTCATCAAACACCTTACAGACACTTAAATCATCATCATCAATCACAACCCCACATCCTAAATTATCATTTTCAAAAGACAAAACTATAGCAAAATCTATTAAAAAAAGAAAAAGAGTTACAAAATATATAAGCTTAATAATAAATTGAGACCACTCACTGAATATGGTTTGTTCGGTGGCGGTTTTAGAGAGCTGGTTGTGTGTGACGGCAGTGGTAGCTGTTTGAGCGACGGTGGCTAGTGACTCTCGTTATTAGGGTTTGGTAGCGGATTTGATTCCGATGGTAACGTGGACGGTCGCCGATGGTGGTGTAAATGACAGCTGCTGGTGCTATAATGGTTAGGGTTTGATATGGTGGTTTGGTGGTGGTTAGTGTGTGAAAGTAGTGTGTCTGTGTGACCGGTGAAAAAAGTGAATGAGAAATCTGTGTGTGTGCAACAAGGATTGAGTTAGATAGTATAATTACCAAAATGTCCCTTAGTAAATAATTAAATTAAAATGAAAAATAATCTTAGCCATTAGATTGAAGTTGGATGGGTGGTTGAGATCACATTTTGGGATCTATGGTAATTTGGGGATATATACGGATCTTTTGTCGGTAGGACAAAGTGTTAGATGACTTGGTTATGGCCCAAGTCTAATTGTGGGCTTAGGGTCCATAGGTTTTAGGGTTATGGTTATGTTGCTTGTTTAGAAAGTCATATATATCTATACTTATAAAGGGTTTGGGACTTTCTAAATAAAGAAGTCTTAAAAATTTTAAGACCAAAAACATTTCTTTAAAAGGAAATTGAAATTAACAAGCCAACCTTCAAGTGTAAATTCAATGTATTTAATTGTGACAACTTTAATATTCATAAAACCCATACACTTGTGAGTTGTAATAGCCCATTTAATCCTTCAAAGTTATGGTAAATGTGTTGATGGATTAGTAGTTTAGTCATTTTATTTGAAGTTTTATTTGTAATGTTTTTAAATGTATTTGAATTATTATGTAATGGTTGAAAAAAAAGTTGGAAAAAAAATGCCGGTCGCCTTGTTGTGCTTAAAAGGTCACATGAAAAACATTTGATCGCCATAAAAATAGTTACCGGGTACCCACCGTCGCATTGCGCGAGCACCCTTCTATCTATTATAAATAGATATCACCATCTCTTATGTGAAGACATTTAATAATATTGCTATTTACTATTTTACATGGTATCGGAGTTTTAGGTACACCCTGCCACAAATTTTTTCTCCTCCAGTCATCGGTTACTTGCCCGTAATTCGGAGGGATCCCGACATATTTATTTTCTACCTCTTCATTGTTTTTTTAGCCTCTTAATTTCTTTTTATTCTATAAACCCTACTAGCCTAACAAAACCTTAGCCGTCAAAACACACTCATATTATGTTGATTTAGTCATCAATCAACTACTTTTGTCTTATCAACAAAACATTGCTATATTTACCCAAAAATGTACACACATCTGTCACATACACTACTATACCTAGTCTGATTTCTTGAACTTGTGTGAAGTTAGGAAGCAAATACTTGTAGTCATGGCTTCACCACAACAATCTGGTGCACGAACGAAAGGTGGCTTTACCAACTTCCCTTTTATCATAGGTATGAATTACTCACTAAGTTCTTTCCATCTATTTACAATTTCATCGTACCCCATCCTGCAGAAGCAGGGCACGGGTTATTCACAATTTCATATAGCTAAAACTAATCAAGGGCTTGTAGCCTAGCATTTTATGTGTTGTGAGATGATCTCCAGCTAAGTGTTTATGAGTTCAAGTCTCGTCTGACAGTGGTATATATATTTGTATGTAGTATAGAGTGAGTACATATGTTAGTGTCTTTCAAAATAAAATTATAATAGAGATCACTTTTTTCTTTTGGATGTAGTAACTATGGCGGGGTTGACTCTAGCGGCCGGAGGATGGTCTTTTAATCTTTTCGTATATCTAATCAACAAGTTTGATGTAAAAAGCATCGATGCTGCTCAGACTTTAAATATTGTTAGTGGTTGCATGACCATGCTCCCGATTCTAGGAGCCATATTGGCTGACTCGTTTTTTGGCTCGTTCATTGTCATTGCAGTTTCATCTTCAATATCACTAGCGGGCATAGCACTACTAACCCTAACATCAATACTTAGTTCACTAAAGCCCACACCATGCAAAATTGGCGAGAGTGTTTGTATGGGGCCATCAAAAGCTCAGCTAGCGGTCCTGTACACAAGTTTAGCTCTTGCTACTATAGGGGTGGCAGATACAAGGTTTACGCTAGCAACAATGGGTGCAGATCAGTTTAACAAGACCAAGTACCAAGTTGTTTTCTTTGAGTGGTTTTACGGTACCATGTATGCAGCGTCATTTGTTAGTGCTGTGGGGATCATATATGTTGAAGATAATGTGAGTTAGGTATTGGGGTTTGGTCTATCTATTGCGGCTAATTTGATTGGCTTAATGGATTTTGTGTTTGGTAGACGGTATTATCGGCTACTAAAGCCACAAGGGAGTCCATATACTAGGCTAGCTTGTGTCCCGGTGGAAGCTTTTTGTAAAAGGGAAGTTTCATTGTCATCAGAGAATGAAGATTATCGTCAAGAACCAAAGGATATGATGGAGAAACAAAATCTGTAGGAACGACCCCAACAAATAGCTTCAAGTAAGTAACTACTTTTTGTTTAAAGCTTAATCCCCAATTATTTTTCTTTCTTGATATTCAAGGTTCTTTTATATTATTTTCGTAAATTAAAGTTTGGGTTTTTGTATAATTAAACTGTTTTAGATTAATCAAACTTTTGTTTATGTTCCAATTTTTTTCTTTGTATATTGATGAACTCAAATAAGTACATTTTATTACCATCATTTATCCTATTTATTTGACTTGTTTTATTATATTACCTGTGAGAATTGATACGTTAATGTTTACTTTTGTAATTCTCAGGTAAAAACAAGTACTATGTGAAACTTGGCGATTTTGGACTAATTATGGAGCAAAACAAGCAAGAAGTTTAGAGTCTACTGAAATGTACAAGATCAAGACCATTCTGCTCCAGATACGCCGCATCCTACTTATTATATACGGCGCATCACTATCAAGATTTCACAAGTTATAATCCAAGACGGCAAAGGACATGCGCCGCATACAAGAACGGAGTTACGCCGCATCTTCTGGCGGTGTACGAATATTCCTAAATATATTAATCTTGGACCCCACGCGAAGTTAAGTCAATGCGCCGCATCTACTTTTTCGATGCGCCGCATCTAACCCTCAGACAGAAACTATAAATACCCCAAAGTCAGACCAATTTCGAGACTTTGGTAGAGCCTAATACAGAAGAAGACCGAAGACCACAAAACCCTAGGCCGAATTCAGACGAAGTAGCAGTAGAAGACACACCTTGAACAAAGATACAAGAGCTGTAAGAAGGTCCTGCATGTATTCAATTCATTAAGTAGTTTTGTTTTATTGTATTAGTACACTTTAATTAATCAGGATTGATGGGCTTGTGTCATTGATTTAATCATGCACTTCAACTCCCCTTAAAATTGCTTTCCCATTAATTAAAGTTTATATGTTGATGTCTTTGGTGACTTTTATTAGTGCATTGATAACCTCTGTGTCTAGCTGAGCATTGATCGGGTCGCCATGCCTCTGTCCTCGCCTATTTATTTTATCGCCTATGCATTCTATCGTCTGTAGAAAAGTAGGAAGAAAGGGTAAGTCGGATAGACATAAGTAATCATTAAGGGTTTACTCGCCGATAAGATTAGAGCCAACGAGAAAGGGTTAATTACATACACTTCATATAAAACTAGCAATAAAACAAGTGACAAGCTACTTAAATATCAGGACAGGTCTTCTTATTGTCTCAAGTATTTATCTGTGTACGTGTGTGCTAATCGCTGATTCGCGCCTATTAGTTTAGTTTATTATTTAATCATAACCAAACCGTGCCAGTCTCTCAGGCTGAAACCCCCTTGCGTTAGATTAGGTTGTATAGCTAACTTAAGATATTAAAATACTGATTAGAATAACTAGATAATACGTTCCACTCTTAGTGATCGACACTCTACTTACCATTATATTCATACTGACCGGGTACACTGCTCGTTAAAGTGTGTGTTATTGATAAGTCGGCTAAATATAAATTTAAAACTTGAATACTGCTAAAACCACAACGACATACCGTGGGTATAAATTAGAGCAACACAACACACGCACATCAAGTTTTTGGCGCCGCTACCGGGGAGTGAATTGTTATTATCTGTTAATTTGATTAGTATTTTAATTAGGTTTTTAATTTTAATTCTAACCGCTAATTCTGTTATATATTAGGTTAATTTGCATTCATTGTATTATTTGCATATTTTCTATTTTTGTGTGTTTTAATTTTTGTTTCTTTTCGTTTGTTTTATTTTTGTTTTTCTTTTTCTATTTTCTTGTATTCTGCTATCGTTGTACTGTGCTAATATAAACGATACGGCGCATCTATTTTCATAGATACGGCGTATTGCGTTTAATTTTTATAAAATACAATGCGTTTAATAAATTCGATACGACGCATCTTTCCCCAAGATACGGCGTATTCCGTTTTTAATAAGAAATTTTTCTAAACGATAACGCTATACGACGCATCTGCTTTAGCAGATACGGCGTATCTATTATTTTAAATTAAAAACAGTTTTCGAATTATTAAACAGATACGACGCATCGATCTCTGTCGATACGGCGCATCTTCTGAATCAAAAAATCTTGTATTTTAAAATGTAACGAAAATACGGCGCATTAACTTTTGTTAATACGACGCATTTAATTTTAAATAAATATCGATTTTTGATAATTAAAACTGATACGGCGCATTTAAATTCTAAGCGGCGTATCTGGTTTCTGAATAAAAGTCTGATTAAATTTTAACGATTATAAGATACGGCGCATCCTATTTATAGGATACGGCGCATCGTCTTCAGATATCAGTAACTTTTATTTATCCCAAACGGAGAAAATTCTAATCATCTTTCCTGATTCTTAGAAATTTTTTACTTCGAAGCCTATTTGTTCTATGTTTCAGGAATGATGATTGATCTTTTCCCAAGCTGGTTCGGAGGATCAAGGATCAAACTTACAATCGACGAGATTATATCAAAGTTTGCCCAGGAAAGCGGAAAGGAACTATTGCTGAAAGAACAAAACAATATGATTAGAAAAGTGACGATTGAAGTGCACCAATTGTCAAGGGTGATTAAAGGAATTTTGTTCCAAAGGCACGACCTAAAGGGAAAAACCTTGATAATTACATCGACAACGCTGATAACGAAGTTGTCGAGTTTGAACCCGAAGTATTGGAATAAGGAGCTGAACGTGAGTCTAACTTGAAGACTCTCGAATAAAGACAAGTGCTGACCGGGAGACAACCTGGAAAATTTTTACTTTTCTGTTCTGTGTCGAGTCTGTCAGACCTGCAGAAGATACGGCGCATCTCAATCCTAAGATGCGGCGCATCACCTGCACTGGTCATATCTTATTTAATTTTCTGCATTTTTACTTTTGACTTTAAAACTTTCTGTCAGTTTATTATATTGCGGCGCATCCCTGGTTAAGGATGCGACGCATCTTTTATTCTGATTCGTATTTATTCCAGGCTCGATACGGCGTATCTTCTTCCATAAGATACGGCGTATCGACTGACCTGATAATTTTCATTTTAATTTTTAAGTTTTATTTTTACTAACTACTAATGTATTATGCAAGTTTGAACCTTCTTAACTTAGGTGTGTTAAAGTCTTGATGGTATTATAGATTCCTGCATTTCCTGTGGATACATCAAATATGAAGCTTAAACGTTCTCATCCACAAGAAAGTTGATTTTTGCTCTTATACAAATAATGGAGGATCATACCGAGCAAATCTCAGGGGAGTTTTTCTGTTCTAATTCTTTTATTTTCCAGTTTTTAATCTTTTATACAAACAACGAGACGTTGTTTAACTTAAGTGGGGGGATTGGAGAATTAGAACACTTACTTGTCCTAAACTTTTTCAAAATATGCTTAAAATGCGCTTAATATATCAAAATTTAAAAATTTTAGCATGTTTTTGTTTAAAGTCTAAATTACATAGCTGCACACATAAAATTATTTTCAAAAATTGTGAACTTTTCAAAATTCACAAATCTATGAGTGTGCCGGTGACTTGTAAACTTTAGAACTTGGCTTGTATACTATTCGAGACCACCATAATAAGTATTATTTATATAATTGGAATGACTTGTCTAAATTGGTGAATTTCTAGGATTACACCCAAATAGCCTTTATATGTTATGTGTTATTAGCTAACTACACTGGTTAGTTAACCCCCGTATAAACCCTTTTGTTACTCTCACTTTTAGAGTAAGATACCCCTAGAAAAACACTCAGAGCAATTTCTTTCATTTCTTACACCTTTGTTATAATGTTTCGTTACACCCTTACACCTTAGCCTACCATGTAGATTAAAATCCGTGGTTGGTTAATTGCTTTAGGCAAAAAGTGTTTCCTTACATTACCTGTGTTCGCGTGCGTAATTCATTATCTATGGTTAGGTCGGGAAAATTGCACAATGCAATTGGTATGAAAGTAAATATTGTATATCTTTGAGTTTATTTTTCGTGTGTCTACTACTTTCACTATTACCGTTATTTCTGAAATCATGAAAAGTATGGAAAAATTATCCAGAGTTATCGTTATAGTGATGTGGTGAAATTTTACACATCTATGTTTATGTTTAAAGTTTATTATAAAAAAAAAAAAAGAAAAAATAAAAAAAAAAGAAAGAAAAAGTTGGAAGTTTGTTTTAACCAACTTATGTAAAGTTTTGTATTAAGTGGTCGATATCACCACTAGTTGTTGTATATTATATCTATGGATTGAATGGGAGTTGGCTGTTATGGGAACGCCAACTAAGGTTATTCTTTGATTGAGATCTTGTTGAGTATAATTCGTGTCAACCTAAAGCGTGTGTTTCAAGTGTTAAAGCGTGAGTTATTCAATGATATGAGTCTTATTCATGGGATGGTTGGGATAGCAATTTACCACACTTAGGATTTTAATTTATCTGTTTTGTTTATTTTTCATTTTACACCAATTTGTATCCCAAATATTATCCATACCCTATATTATTCTTTATCCAAACCTTTGATTTATTGAGATTAGGGATTTGAGCAATCTTAAGTATCGTAGTCGTGGATTCGGCTATGTATTTATGATTTTGTCGCCCTTTTTGATATAAAATTATTGGTAAAGATTACTTGGTCCTATCTTTAGCCTATTCGAGTTAAGGATTTGAGCAATTGCAAGTATCGTGTTCGTGGATTCGATCATGTATTTGTGATTTTGTCGCCTTTTCTGAAATTTGAGATCGATAGAGATTAAGAAGAATGATTAACCCTTAACCAACAAACCCTTTTTACCGCTTTAGACTTGTTGTTCCTTGGCTTTAGTGGAGGAGATGCGTATACTTGCCAAGCTTATTATAGAATATTCGTCACGACTGGACAGTTAAACGATTAGATTTGCTTTTATCAAAATATTTTATTTTATTTCTAATTCGTTAAGTGTTTGGTTTTGTGATTATGACAAAATGAATACATGCTTAAATATAAAAATAAATCCTAACATCTTTTAGGATACATTTTCATAAGATTAATTCTAAGGTTTACTTGGGGACAAGTAAAGTTCAATGGGGGGATATTTGATGAACTCAAATAAGTACATTTTATTACCATCATTTATCCTATTTATTTGACTTGTTTTATTATATTATCTGTGAGAATTGATACGTTAATGTTTACTTTTGTAATTCTCAGGTAAAAACAAGTACTATGTGAAACTTGGCGATTTTGGACTAATTATGGAGCAAAACAAGCAAGAAGTTTAGAGTCTACTGAAATGTACAAGATCAAGACCATTCTGCTCCAGATACGCCGCATCCTACTTATTATATACGGCGCATCACTATCAAGATTTCACAAGTTATAATCCAAGACGGCAAAGGACATGCGCCGCATACAAGAACGGAGTTACGCCGCATCTTCTGGCGGTGTACGAATATTCCTGAATATATTAATCTTGGACCCCACGCGAAGTTAAGTCAATGCGCCGCATCTACTTATTCGATGCGCCGCATCTAACCCTCAGACAGAAACTATAAATACCCCAAAGTCAGACGAATTTCGAGACTTTGGTAGAGCCTAATACAGAAGAAGACCGAAGACCACAAAACCCTAGGCCGAATTCAGACGAAGTAGCAGCACAAGACACACCTTGAACGAAGATACAAGAGCTGTAAGAAGGTCCTGCATGTATTCAATTCATTAAGTAGTTTTGTTTTATTGTATTAGTACACTTTAATTAATCAGGATTGATGGGCTTGTGTCATTGATTTAATCATGCACTTCAACTCCCCTTAAAATTGCTTTCCCATTAATTAAAGTTTTATATGTTGATGTCTTTGGTGACTTTTATTAGTGCATTGATAACCTCTGTGTCTAGCTGAGCATTGATCGGGTCGCCATGCCTCTGTCCTCGCCTATTTATTTTATCGCCTATGCATTCTATCGTCTGTAGAAAAGTAGGAAGAAAGGGTAAGTAGGATAGACATAAGTAATCATTAAGGGTTTACTCGCCGATAAGATTAGAGCCAACGAGAAAGGGTTAATTATATACACTTCATATAAAACTAGCAATAAAACAAGTGACAAGCTACTTAACTATCAAGACAGGTCTTCTTATTGTCTCAAGTATTTATCTGTGTACGTGTGTGCTAATCGCTGATTCACGCCTATTAGTTTAGTTTATTATTTAATCATAACCAAACCGTGCCAGTCTATCAGGCTAAAACCCCCTTGCGTTAGATTAGGTTGTATAGCTAACTTAAGATATTAAAATACTGATTAGAATAACTAGATAATACGTTCCACTCTTAGTGATCGACACTCTACTTACCATTATATTCATACTGACCGGGTACACTGCTCGTTAAAGTGTGTGTTATTGATAAGTCGGCTAAATATAAATTTAAAACTTGAATACTGCTAAAACCACAACGACATACCGTGGGTATAAATTAGAGCAACACAACACACGCACATCATATATAAAATGTTGGACCATTAATGTTATAGAAGCAAAGATTAGGGTACTTTAGTGTATATATATATGTTATGTATTTGTAAGTTTCGGTATAAACCAAAACATAGTAATGGGCTGGGTTATTAATAACGGTATAAACCGTTTAGTTAGGTTATAACGTTTAGAAAAGTTTGTTCATTTACTTTATGGGAATCGGTATACCTCTTCATCAAAGGGACCGATTCATCTAGTATAAATAGGTAGGATTCGGTAATCAACAATCATCCAATAAATGTTCAATTCATCAATTTCTGTTAATACATACATATGAAGTCTGATTCCCCAACACTGGTATCAGAGCAAGCGTCAATTTATCCAGGGAAGAACGAGTGCAAGTGGCAATCAATTGAAAAGCAAGAATCAACAGCGAATGATTGTTGTACAACCTTTGTGTATAGCGACCAGGGGAGGAAAGCATATACCAAACCACCACCGCCATACTTGGAAAGGAACCAGACAACCACACCACCAATTGCAGTAAGAAAAGAAAGTGGGGATCGAAAGTTTGCCCTAATTGTAGAAGGAAGAAACGGGTTTGGTTCTTTTGTGTCGATAATAATCAGAAAGAAAGAAGATTGCCAGATATGTGCAGTAAGAGCCAGATTAGCAAGTGGGTCTGGAAAACACAATATTGATTAGCAAGTTGGTCAATATTGAGCAAGTTTAGCAAGAAAACCTGGTTAGCAAGTTGGCCAGTAGCTAGTAAGAATTTTGATCTTTTAATCAAACACAAGAGCAAGAAAACCAGAAACCATCTCGGTTCTGATTGTAAGAAAGTATGCAAGTAAGAAAGCAAGCAAGAACGCAAGTAAGTAAGCAAGAAGCAACGTAAGTAAGAAAGCAACAAAGCATGAAGATAGGAGAAACATCTACACCAACTCGTGAGCAAAATATAGCACTTCAATGTCCGAAACTGAATGAATCAAACTACACCACATGGGCAATTATGATGGAAACAATCTTAAAAGCTTATGGTCTATGGGCGCAGATGAAAAAAGATGAATACAACAAAAGCAATGATCCTCACAACATTACCATAAGATATTCTAATGCAAGTTGCACAATACTCGAAAGCAAAGGAAGTATGGGAATCAATTAAGGTAAGATATATAGGAGAGGATAGAGTTCAGAAAGCACGGCTACAAACTTTAAGGAGCGAATTGGAGACTTTGAAAATGAAAAACAACGAAACTGTAAGCGACTTTGCCGGAAAATTGGGAAGCATAAGAGGCAAATTTAAAAGTCTTGGTTCAACTCTTAAAGACAAAACACTCGTCAGAAAGTTACTGAACTCCGTTCCAAAGAAGTTTCTACCGATCGTGGCATCTATCAAGCAATATTCCGAGATTGATAAAATGTCATTTGAAGAAGCAATGGGAAGAATAATAACTTTTGAAGAACGCATCAAAAGTCAAGATGAACTGGAAGAAAATTATCAAAACAAACTTCTTATGGCAAGTTTAAACAACCAAAGTTGTGGTAAAGGGCGAGATAAAAGTTTCAACAAAGAAGCCAAGGAAAGCATGAAATGGAAGAATAGTCCAAATGCACGTGGGATAAGTACGAGTCAAGGAACTAAAGACAAGAGCACTTTCAGATGCTATGAATGTGGTGACTTAGGTCATTTTGCACGCGAATGCACCAAATGAAAGAAGAAAGACAAAGAGGATCAAGCACATCTCATTTATGAAACTAACAATGAACCCACATTGCTGTGAAGTCAAATAAAGAAGACTCGATTGCCGTCTATAACATTAGGGGGTGAATGTTGGACCATTAATGTTATAGAAGCAAAGATTAGGGTACTTTAGTGTATATATATATGTTATGTATTTGTAAGTTTCGGTATAAACCAAAATATAGTAATGGGCTGGGTTATTAATAACGGTATAAACCGTTTAGTTAGGTTATAACGTTTAGAAAAGTTGTGTCATTTACTTTATGGGAATCGGTATACCTCTTCATCAAAGGGACCGATTCATCTAGTATAAATAGGTAGGATTCTATAATCAACAATCATCCAATAAATGTTCAATTCATCAATTTCTGTTAATAAATACCTGTGAAGTCTGATTCCCCAACATAAAAGACAGTTTAGAAGGTTTGTTTACATATGGAACATTTGTATATAAATAAAGCTATTAATGATTGATAATTTGCTATAGGTTCCTGAACAATGCAGCTTTGGTGACCCAAGGGGATATCAACTCAGATGGTTCAATTAAGAAACAATGGAACCTATGCACAGTACGACAAGTTGAAGATCTCAAAACCATAATTAAAATATCCCCAGTTTGGTCAAGTGGTATACTCTTGCACACCCCTTTGGCCATGCATCCAAATGAGCCTAGTTATCCTCGCAGCTCTGGGAATGGACCGCCATAATATTGGTCCCAATTTTCAAATCCCAGCTGGGACCATACTAGTATTCATTCAGATCGGGACTATCACTACTCTAGCTCTATCAGACCGTTTCATTCTCCTCGTATTCCAAAAACTCACTGGCATATCACCCACAGTTCTAAGACGAGTTAGGATCGGTCATATCTTAACCATTATAAGCATGGCTATATCAGCATTAGTTGAGTCAAAGCGACTGAAAACGGCTAGATCACACAATCTCACTGATATTCAGTTGTGCCAATGTCCGCATATTGGATGGTTCCACAATTACTAATCGTAGGTGTTGGAGAAGGGTTTGTGTTCGCTGGTCAAGTGTCATTATATTACCAAGAGTTTCCTAAGTCACTCAAGAGCACATCATCTGCAATGTTGGGGATATTGATTGGGATCACGTTTTATTTAAGCACAGCAGTAATCGATTTTATTAGGAAAACAACAGGATGGTTGCTTGATGGAATCAATGATGAGGATGGATAATGTATATTGAGCGCTCACAGTAATTGGGTCGATTAACTTTGTGTATTTTTTAGTATGTTCATGGTTTTACAGATACCAAAATGCTGAAAAAAGAGGAGGTACCTAGTTCAGAACTTCTCTAAGTGACTTTAATATACATATGTACTTACACCATGTATGCATTTAATTGTTTGCAGTGAATAAAACTTGCATTGTTTTGTGTTCATAAATGGTTTGAATCCGACTAAATTTAACCATGAGCATTAAGTTTTGGTTTTGAAACTTAAAGGGGAGACACCCAAAAAAGTTTACGACGAAAACATATCATTTAAGTGTTTCTTAAATCAAACTGTTTAGTTTCGAAAACATATCACAGTGGAATTTAGGGAATCATGAGCTCTTTTGACTTAACTATACAGCTAATTAGTAAACTTGTGAACAAGTCTTCTTATGACTTATCTGTGACTTTGCTATATTAGGCATTTCTATTAAAGTTTATCAATGAGCTAGGGATACAATTTTTCCTAGAATTATCGGTTTTTCAGTAACGTGGTCTTGTTTATGGTCACGAATGAGATATCGTGGGCCAATTTTATCAATTGGGCCGCATTAGTTTGTTTCTACATCTATCAGGCTATCACTAACCTACTTAATATTACATCTTTTTTTCCGAGGCAATAAAAGTTGTGAGTCACAAGCTTGTTTCTCTACGCGAGTAAAGTTTAAAGATTCAAACTAGGGGTGTTATTCGGGTCGACCCGGTCGGGTTCGGTTCAATCGGGTCGGGTCAAGACTCAAGAAAAACATACCCGAACCCGACCTTGTTTAGAACTCGGGTTAGTCGGGTTCAGTTCAATTCGGGTTCGGATCGGGTCAATTCGGGTTCGGGTCAACCCGAGTATTTTTACATTGTAAAAGTGTTAGTTGAGCCGGGTTAGTCGGGTTCGGGTCAATTCGGGTTGAGGCTAACAAAAATATACCTGAACCCGACCTTGTTTAGAACTCGGGCTAATTAGAGTTGACCCGAATACAATTTTTGACCCGACTCGAAAAGCCATATTCGGGTTCGGGGTCGGGTCGGTCGACTTTTATAACACCCCTAATTCAAACCACCCAAATGTTTGTGCATCATTTCATATTTTTGTTGACATTTTGTTTGGTTGTTGTTGTGTCGATAACTGAATATGGAAACAATTATTCATTTTTGTTTAATTATAATCCGAAAATGTGTAATTTAAGAATAGTTTATTATTGAGACAATGGTTTGTCGGTATTGTTAAAGACAATAATATCTACAAACAGATAGGATCACAATATAATGGCAAGGATAAGACACTCACAAAGTCAAAAGTCGTAAGAAGACTTTTTTATATTTTTTTATATTTAACATATGACTTTGTATTTAATATAAACAAATTATTCACAATCGCTGATGAAGCAATATTCCTTAAAATTCAAGATATTTTATGTTCTTTTTTTTTCTTCCTAAAATGGATTATACGTTTAAAGTATCCCATATTATTTGAAGGTATGTATTGATTATATCAAATTCTAAGTAAGATTCTACGAGAGTTGACATCAATCATTAGCGGCCAGCCATTATGGACAAGTGACATATCCGACTAATATATTTATTCATATTCATAATCATTTAATATTTAATCCAGTTTTTAGCTTTTGTTTATTACCAATAAACAGGCCAGCCTTTTATTATTTTTTAATCGAAGTTTAATATTTTAATGGTCACCGACACATTGTGTTTTACTATAGATATAGAATGAAGCAAATTCAAGAAAGTAACAAATTGGTAATATAGAGAAATGCCCATAAACTAGTTAACTAGAGAGTCATACTTGTTGCATATATATCATTAAAAAAACTCAAAATGACATATATATACAACTTATACTTATAATTGCATGTATATCAATCCAGAAGTTAAAAAAGTTGCATATATATCCAACTTAAACTTATAATTGTATAAATATCATTTCTAAACCTTCGTAATTGCATATATATATCCAACTTAAACACTAATTGCATATATAATTATATATCATTTCTAAATCTTCGTAATTGCATATATATCTTTTCTAAACCTTTAATATGTCCTATATATCAAAATAATTATTTAATATACTTTTAAACTCTAAATTTTGGTAATTATTATTATAGTTGTCATGTATTTTGGAGTTGTAAATTTATATTAAATAGTTATTGAATATATATGACATATATAAGGTTTATGAAGGATATAATGCAATTATAAGTTTAAGTTGGATACATATCCAATTTTTGAGCTTTTGAAAAGATATATATGTAATTATAAGTTTAAGTTGGATATATATGCAATTTTGAGCTTTTGAAGTAATATATGTGGAGTTCCCCCATTATTTAATGTAGTTGATGTTGGTATTGTGTATGCATGACGAAACATACAAACTTATATTGGTCATTATTTACGAGACCTAAAGGTCACGCAAATATTGCGCGAGAATTGGAATAATATATATGTATTGTATATATATGTTAGAGTTATTTATGAGAGGCGTTAAATAGATCATTTACATAATAAACTTACTTAGCAATTGGGCTTAATTAAGTTTAGGGAATTGATACTCACACCACAAAAAGTGATGCATACACCACAATATCACATCACTAATGCATATGTTACAACATGGTATGTGCATAATTGTGCTGTGGGCATCAATTTATGTGGTGTGAGTATCACTCCCCTTAAGTTTATGGGTAAATTAACATTTAATTAAGTTGGACTGAACAAAGAAGCCCGGTGAGCCCATGATGGGCCCACATGCATGACAGCCCTTAAGAGGATGTTTGGTTGTGTTAGCCTATTTTTAAAGGAAGTATAATTATCTTGTTTGACAAGATAGTTATCATTTTAAATATGGTATTTATATTATTTAAATACAGAGTTTATCTCTTTATTTAAAATTAATCATCTATTTATTTGGGTTAATAGATAAATATGTTATCAAAGTTTGCCAAAATGTTCGTCTAAGTTACTCAAATTTAAAACGTTACAATTAGGTTACTAATGTTTGATATCCGGTTACATAAGTTACTGAACCTTTTAAATGATGACATGACTTATTTTTTAAGTACAAAACGGTCCTTGTCGTTAGCCGGGTTTCACAGATTTAGTTCCTAAACCACTATTTCAGTTAGTTTGACCGTTTTTATACGTTTTCATATGTTCTTACCCGTTTTTATACGTTCTTACCGTTTTCGTTATGTTTTTTTACGTTTTCGTCCGTTTTCCTTACGTTTTCGCCCGTTTTTATCCGTTTTTAAATGTTTTCGCCCATTTTTATCCGTTTTTAAATGTTTTCATACGTTTTTATCCGTTTTCATCCGTTTTTATACGTTTTCGTCTGTTTTTCTTATGTTTTCGCCCGTTTTCTTATGTTTTCAAACGTTTTCTTCCGTTCTTTTACGTTTTCATAACTTTTAATTCCTTTTCAACTGTTTTTATACGTTTTATTCATTTTCATCCGTTCTTATACTTTTTCATCCATTTTTATACGCTTTCGCCTGTTTTTCTTACATTTTTTCCCCTTTTTTTACGTTTTCATACGTTTACGTCAGTTTTTTTACGTTTTTATATGTTTTTATCCGTTCTTATATGTTTTATCCATTTTTATGTGTTTTCATCCATTTTTATACGTTTTCGCCCATTTTCTTATGTTTTCATATGTTTTGTCCGTTTTTATATGTTTTTACCAAAGCGTAAGAAAGCTTATGAAAACGTATAAAAACAGAAAAAAGCGTAAGAAAGCTTATGAAAACGTAACTAAACATATGAAAACATAAGAAAATGGGCGAAAACGTATAAAAATAGATGAAAACATATAAAAACGGATAAAACCGTATAAGAACGGATAAAAACATAAAAAACGGACAAAAACAAATGAAAACATAAGAAAACGGGCAAAAACGTATAAAAATAGATGAAAACACATAAAAATGGACAAAACCGTATAAGAACGGATAAAAACTTAAAAACGGACAAAAAAACATATAAAAACATAAGAAAACGGGCGAAAACGTAAGAAAAACTGGCGAAAGCGTATAAAAATTGATGAAAAGGTATAAGAACGGATGAAAATGAATAAAAACGTATAAAAATGAACGAAAACATATAAAAAATGTTGAAAACGAATAAAAACATATGAAAACATAAAAAGACAGACGAAAACGTTTGAAAACATAAGAAAACGTTCGAAAACGTAAGAAAAACAAATGAAAACGGATAAAAACGTATGAAAACATATAGAAACGGATAAAAACGGGCGAAAACTTAAGAAAAACGGACGAAAACATAAAAAAAAATGAACGAAAACGGATAAAACGTACAAAAACGGATTAAAACGTATAAAAACGGATAAAAAAAAATATGAAAACGTATAAAAACGGGTAAAAATGGTCAAACTAACTGAAATAGTGGTCTAGGGACTAAATCCATGAAACCCGGCTAACGACGAGGACCGTTTTGTACTTAAAAAATAAGTCATGTCATCATTTAAAAGGTTTAGTAACTTATGTAACCGGAAACCAAACTTTAGTAACCTATTTGTAACGTTTTAAACTTTAGTAACTTAGGCGAACATTTTGGCAACCTTTGGTAACATATTTGTCTATTAACCTTATTTATTTTTAGAGTTTATCCTTTACTTATTGGATAAATATTGAAAACTAATATAAACAGAATTAAATGTGATTGATTTTAGATACAAGTCAAAAACACTAAACCCTCCTATTCCCTCCTTTATTCGGCCATCCATCACCACCTGCATGAATACATTGTGTGTTCGTGTTCAACCTGATTAGATCAATTCTCTTGTTACGTTAGACGTACTCACGTACTTGACTCACAACCTAGCAGCTATAGGAGTTCGTTTGAGTGCTAGTGTGGATACTGTCTGGACTGATCGACTTTGGTCTGAGTTTGTCAACTGTTGTGTTTCTAAGCTTTTAGGAGGCGTGGGAATCAAGGAAGGAAATGAAGTCGTCTGATCGTGTTTGCGGGTTGGCCATAAGGTATGTAGTTACAGTTACATTATTGCATGATTAATTAGTGTGGTTGTATATGGTTCTATTGGGAGGAAAGACCTTTTTGTAAAAATGAGTTTTAAAAAAGACTTCCACTGCATGTTTTATATGATAAACATGCTAACTCTTTAAAGGTTATGTAACACCCCCAAAATACTGCAGCGGAATATGGTGTCACTTGGGTATTACTTCATAGCTCATAGTACAAGTTACAGAAAACGACTCTAAATGAGACGTTTTGAAATAATTTATCATTCGATTAAATAAAACATCAGAGTTTAAGAGGTCCCAACAAGTTTATAAAACTTAAAAAGTATAACATAAACGTTTAAAAGCTTTATCGAATGATAATGATGCATTGTCTTCAAAAATATTATCCGTGCGCCTTCACATGCCAGCTAAAAGAAACCTGAGATAAACATGCTAAAAAGTCAACACAAAGGTTGAGTGAAATTCATAGGTTTATAAATAAATAATGGACCACAAGATTTTAAAGTTAAAATAATAATTACAACGAATACAATTATGGGTAAATAATAATTATTGCTTTAAGCTCATGACACGCAAACTGACTGAAGGTTCATAGAATGAACCAATGCCTTGAAAGGTAATGCCATTACTAATTCAATATAGTGCGTTCGGTTGTCTATCAAATCAACACAAACGGAATTCATCAATCCCAATAGGCCTATTCACAATATTCTCGTTCACTCGCAACAACAAGTGATTAATGGTTCATGATTCGTTAGGGTCTTATTTTGGCAATATCGGTACTTTAGCAATAATTTGTTTTGATAAGCATACAGTTTCAAGCACTTGTGTCCAAGTTGTAAAATAGTATGTATCTCCCCCAATGGGTTTAGAAACAGTTTAAAGAGTTTAAGTTGGGCTACGAACTCACCTCGAAGTGAATGAGCAAACAACATGAGCAGATAATCAAGGAGCACAACACAACAATAATCGGACGGCTCAATCTTGAAGATAAGGTTTATCTTAATGGTTATCACACGTTAAGAATAGAATAATGAAATTGAGTCTTTCGAAAGGATGGTTACATCAACGCGATACGTTGATAAAAGATTTAGTTTTCAATTTGTAATAGTTTGGTAGTTGGTTAAATAAGATAAATTAAGAGAAAATAGCAAGGTATGTGTCACACCCCGTCAATGGCGGAAACACGAGGTGTAACTGAGAAAAGAACATAGCATAACATCATAGATTCATACCTTACATTTGTTACAACAATAGTTTACAAAACATTTCTCGTGAAATATGTCTTTTGGAAATCTTATCGTCTCCAAAACATGGTAGCATTTTATCAAATGGTCTGACTCCAATAAACGTGCCTTCAAATACTTAAACAATGATCACCTGAAAATGGTACTAGAAAATGTCAACATAATGTTGGTGAGCTCGTAGGTTTGAAAGTTAAACCACGAAGCTGTGAATAATATAATGTAGGAAAATAGCGAGCATGATATGAACATGTACACACTTATTGAAACCACAAAATTGCAACAACTAAACCTCATGTTTGAATCACACATGAAAGATCCACGCACACTAGGTGCTACTTCCCAAAACTTGTACTGGGTGCCACTTACCAAAAGTTATACTGGGTGCCACTTCCCAAAAGTTACACTGGGTGCCACTTCCCAAAACTTGCGCGGAGAGTATTCACCCTTTCACGGGGTGTGAGTGTCAACCCAAATAGTACCGGGTGCTACTTCCCAAATGGTACTACCAATACAATCCTAACCTCGTGCAACCTCATAGTAACAATCACACAAATTGAATCCACACAATATAAATCGCACAGTAAGAATCCACTTCCTAGTAATATAGTTTCCATCATCCAAAACATTAAGCTAGGCAACAACTTGGATCTAACTTAATTTCACAACTCATCAAACAAGAACTGTCATGAAATTAAGTTAGGAGTTGTTACAAAGATTTAGTGTTTTTGATGATAAACAAATATCAGAGAAAGGTGAAATCAAAACGCACATAATGCAATCAAAACGCACATATTGTCCAAAAACATGAAAACAGTGTATCACAGCATGAAAAATAGTTAAAATGCACACGAACATAAAAACAAGTCATAAGTCAAGCAATGCACAACTCAACAAGTCAAGAGTAGTATAGCACAACAGCAACTAGAACGTCACAGCACAACGGACTCGGCACAACCTAATAATATAAAGACTCGTCTCAAAATATATTCCATACGGTAACTAAAAGCGTATAAGTTTCCAAAAGTTAACTATTCCCATTCCCAAGTATTATTCCAGTTTCACTTCCAAAATATTCTCGTTACATCTGTTTACTAGCGTTTGGTATCATCGTTCGCATGACAGGAGGGAAACACTGACTCAAGAGTACACACGCCAAAAAGGAAGCAAGACAACGGAATTCGACGTGGAAAGTGTTGGCGAGAACTCGAGTCAAGAAGAGATGACGAAGAGAAACCAAAAAAGATAACAGATAGCAAGCACAACAAATAAGATGAATAGATTGGTAATCGTCGGTATTTTTCCCATAATCCCATTAAATTGTATAACACTCTTGTTTTATATTTTAAAACAAGCATTCGCCATGACTCGTTCGTTTATAGAACGTTTCCAAGTCGAATGACTTTATTAATTGGTAATCGTCGATATTTTCTGAAATGTCCGAAGTTCAATAATATTTCTTGTCCAAGTTTATGTTTCTATTCCGGTGTTGTAAAATCCCACGAAATCCGGTTAGCAATCAATTATCAAGACGAGTAATAATGTCAATAAGTCTAAGTACAATATTCTACAGGTGACGTGCCTCGAAAATTTCAATAACCTTGTGTGTTTCGTTTTTATCCCAAATCATTTCACTTACACTTTTATTTCTTTAGTTTGTTATCACCTAAATTTTAATAACAAATAACTTTACAAGTTTTAAATTCTTTTTAAGTAAAAATGTTTTTGTTTCTTTCTTTTACTTTGTCTAAGTCGGGTAGATACAAGTCAAAACCCACGAATTATTACTTTTCGAGTCACGATCAAATGGTATTTCCCTCGGGTCATCAATTTATGACCACAATCCCAAACAACCCAATATACCCTCAGTTTTACTAGTCGGTTCAACTAAGGTCAATATAACATTTAATAGTCCAAACAAACTAAGTCAAGTCTGTATAGGCGAAACCAAAAGTACACCGAGACCACAAGGTCTCGGCTAACCCTTGTCATGGCCAGAATCATCACAATCTACTCCAAGTCCAAATTCAGATTATAACAATATCACAAGACAACCAAATAATACAATTCCTATTTTGGCCACTATCCTGCGGCCCGAAAACTATTAATCCAGATCAAAGAATAATCACGACCGAGTTCAAGACTTACCATGCCGAGACCATACGGTCTTGACTCAACGTCAACACAGCCAACGGAACAATCTAAGACGGATTATAACCATAGTGAAATTCCAAGACCAAATCCAAACCAAACAAACGGAGTCCAAATCAATAACCTTAACACAAACGTAAACCCTAAAACAATAAAAAGACAAACAAACTTTAATAGAGACAGACATGAACTCGACCTCAAATGAGTCGGATGATTAAGCTTTAAGTTAAGCTCACACGTGAGATCTCGACACACGATACACAAACTGATAATGCCAACGCAACCACAATGATGATACCAACTTATATTTCTACTCTTGTTTTATATTTAAAATCCATTTTACTAACCTCGTTTATATCATGTGTTTAACAAACACCGATTCACACGAGCGTGTGAATTGTTGTTGTTGGGTCTAATAGGTTAGTTGATAAAGACAAAACATGTGAAACATGAGGGACTATTTGTGACAAAGAGGAAAACTACAAAGATATGAAGATACAAAAGATATTTATTATATGTTAGGAAGGTTCTTAATAAATATCTTCATTGTTAATAGTTATCTCTTTGTGTAACCCTCGTATCTCTAGTATATAAAGAGATACAGGGATCGATTATTAGAGTGTGTCAAGATGTAAACACCAAAAGTGTGTGTATGGGGGGGAAAACCAGGCGTGGGTTTTAGGTAGAAAATGCCTGGTTGTTAGTTTTGTTTAACCTTAAGGATCTTATGATTCCTTGTTAGTGTAGCTAACACGTTCTACACTTGATCACGTAGAATTGGGGTTATGTGTTTGTTATAGTAGTTGTTAGAGATGATGACGAAGAACCTTATTGATAATAATAATATTCTTTATGTTATTCCGCTGTGCTTATTATTATCATTGTGCTTATTGTTTATCCTAGATCAAGGTCTAAACAACCTAGAGTCCAAAACGGTCCAAGAACTTCTAGATGGTGTGTGCATAAGTTCTATCAGGTGGTATCAGAGTCAGGGGGCTCTCGATCTAGGTATTCATAAGGTTTTTAGTCGAAGAATAAAGAAAAATTCGATTTTGGTTCAATTTTCGCAACTTTCTGCAGAGCATTTTTGCAAAGGTGATATCTCATTCATTAGCCGTTGGATCGGGCTAAAAATTTTGCTGGAGGTTCTCTACATATCCAGGAAGATTCTCAAAAGAGGGATCTTCAATCTGAGCCTTTTATTGAAATATATGGTGTCTCAAAGTCTGCTGTAGAAACATATTTGTAAGTCAGATTTTTAGAGTTTTTGTGATACTAAACTTCATAAATTAGAGTTTACTCATTTTCAATTCTTTATGGAAGTTTGTTATAAGCTGTTTGGTGTCTAAAATTTATGAAAGAAAGCGGCTGTGGATGTGTATGATCGATTTTTGGTGATTTTAGGGTTTTAGCGACACTTTTAAAGTGTTGTCTGGATACTTAAAAAAAATGTATATCCTTACTATGGTGTTTTTAATAGTGATAATAAACCCTAATTCATATGATGATCTGCTGGTATTGGCAATGATTAACGCGACTGTATTGGAGTCGAAGGGAAAATTGGTGTTTGATGACTTGATGTTGTGTAGTTTTCCGGTGATGGTTATGATTATTGGATTCGTATTATTCAGATCTGGAGATGTTACTAGCTCTGTGAGTAATGTTACCCATGGATGAGGCATTGGTTTGTTACTGGTTCTATTTGACAGTAACAAGAAGAATTATTGAAGAGTTTCTAGGGTTTTCATGCTGTTTCAAAGTTGATATAGAGAAACAATGATGTTACTGGTAATTCGTAGCAAACCTTAGCGTGCAGAAAAGGTTAAGTACAAACCCTAATTGAGTTGCTACTTGTTCACTATTAGTGCTGCTCATAGTTTCATGATTAATGTTGCTTGGTTACATAGATCTGGATTAGTACTACTCTTTGTTCGTTTCTACTGCGCGGGTATTATTTGAACTGCTACGCTTAGATAATGCTGCTAGTTTATATTAGTACTGCTATTATAAGTTTCTACTGCTGGGCTTACATGATTTATACTGCTGCTATTTGATTCGATACTGCTGCTAGTTGGTGATACGTTACTACTGCTTTCTATCATTACTACTGCTCGATGTTAGTGTTTCTACTGCTACGCCTTATTAATACTGCTGCCAGTTATAGTCTTTAGTGCTGCTCTCATAACTTAGTACTGCTAGTATTCTCGGTTGGTACTACCCGTTTACATTAGTACTGTTGCGTTTACACTGAGTTTTATGGACATGTGTTATGAGGAGCAAGGGGAAGTCGAGATGGGTTTGATATCAGATTGGATTATATACACACAGGATATTGGTTCACACACACAAGGAGTTATGGTGTTTGATTTTATTTGTTCTTAAACGTTTTTAATGGCTCGAATTTATTTTCTTATTGGCGAAGTGGATTCTTTGTTACTTATTTGACGGTGAAGTGAAATTTTTCAAGTTTGTGTTTTATTATACTTTTTGACATGAAGTAACTTGTTCATTTGTTCAAGTGACTACGAATTGACAAACACTTGAAGGAGTTACGTTATTGTGCTTAGTGATTATTGCCATGGGATTGCGATCTCCCTATACGTGAAGTATACGTTCGAAGTCGTATTTAGTACAAGACATAAGACACAAGGTTGGTTTATTCTACTTCAGCATCGAATTGGTAATGGTTAGTTTTCTTCATCATTACATAAAGCCTACATAATTGGAGATTCAAATGGTTAACATATGGGTTTCAGGGGAAGCTTAAATGTTCAAATGATTAACCATTTATATGCTACATCGAGGTGAAGGTTTTTATGATTGCTCGTTGGTATTTTTACTGAAGATTTGGGATTTTTCTATCTTGGGTTCATTTATAAAAGAAAGCATTTTGGTATTCATTCATAGAGGCGGCAAAACGGGCGGGCCGGGCAGGCACGGGCTACGGGCTAAACGGGCTATGGGCTAAACGGGCTATGGGCTAAATGGGCACGGGCTAAACGGGCGCGGGCCAAACGGGCGCATGTTATACGAATCGCTTTAGAAAAGACATAAAACAACAAAAAAAGTTCCTCAAACGTAACACCTAATTTATATTTAAGTAATTAAATATACTATATCCATTAGTTTTTCATTAAAAACAATTTAATGTTCTCCAATTTAGAGAAAAACATGTGCCCATTATGCCCATTTAACTTCTAAATGGGCAATATATGCCCATTTCAAAAAAAAGAGGGGGTCCAAATGTGCCCAAATCTTTTAAAAATTTGTCCATTTAGCCCATTTTTTTGATTTTGGACACAAATCGCCACCTCTAAAGCATTTTGGTATTCATTCATGGAGGGCAATTCAAGACATTGGAAGACTAAGTTGGATGTATGGTACTGGCTCGTGGGTATGAAAATCAAGGTTGCATACTTTTCGTGCCCTATTTGATGATGACAAAAAGGGGAAGAAGATTTATTTTGAAGACTGCAGCTTGAAGATCCTTGATGATATGCATGGTGTAAGGGGAAGTCACATGTTTCATGATATATTAACTTTAGAGGAAGTTCATGCTTATTGGTTTTGTCATTATCAACTAGGGGAAGATTGTTGGGTCTAATAGTTGAGTTGATAAAGACAAAACATGTGAAACATGAGAGACTATTTGTGAAAAAGAGGAAAACTACAAAGATATGAAGATAAAGAAGATATTTATTATATGTTAGGAAGGTTCTTAATAAATATCTTCATTGTTAATAGTTATCTCTTTGTGTAACCCTAGTATCTCTAGTATATAAAGAGATACATAGATCGATTATTAGAGTGTGTCAAGATGTAAACACCAAAAGTGTGTGTGTGTGGGAAAACCAGGCGTGGGTTTTAGGTAGAAAACGCCTGGTTGTTAGTTTTGTTTAACCTTAAGGATCTTATGATTCCTTGTTAGTGTAGCTAACACGTTCTACACTTGATCACGTAGAATTGGGGTTATGTATTTGTTATAGTAGTCGTTAGAGATGACGATGAAGAACCTTATTGATAATAATAATATTCTTTATGTTATTCCGCTGTGCTTATTATTATCATTGTGCTTATTTTTTATCCTAGATCAAAGTCTAAACAACCTAGAGTCCAAAACGGTCCAAGAACTTATAGATGGAGTGTGCATAAGTTCTATCAGTTATTTTTGTAAGCTTTTTGAAAACCCACTAGTTAACTTACCAAAAAGAAAGAAAAGAAGAAGAAAATAGAAGAAGAGGGTGGCGGTGGCGGGTCAAAACGCAAGCAAACCGCGAGTTTATCTTCCAAAGTCCTCCACAGGGCTAGATTTATACATGGAAATGATGGTGGTGGTGTTTGGCAGCGACGGTGAGATGATAGCGAGGCGGTTGGTGGCACATTTGGGAGTTACGAGGCGCGCACACCACAGATCTGAGATGTAGAGGGTGAAATAAGGGAGCGTTTGTTGTTGTTTCGAAGGTAGAGGTGGTGGTGTCGTGTGGTGTTGGTGGCCGTGTAGGGTGTAACGGCGGCGGTGATAAGGGACACAGAGAGATGATGTTATAAATTTTAGGTTTAGTAAAAATGAAGGGTGTGAGGGGTTATATTAATAGAAATGAGGAGGTGTGAACCCTAGGGATAAATTGTGTCAAATTAACAAACTAAGGGGGGCGTGGGTGTAATATTAACGCAAGGGGCCAATTTGTAGTTTTTCTATTTTTTAGTAATATCATTTCTCGGGCTCGTTTAGGCTAGTAAAATTTTCCGTGAGAATTCTAACTTGCGCCATAAGTTTTAGAATCGTTTTTCCGTTAGAAATGATTATTTATATGTCTATGTTTGTTCCAAACATCTAAGATCGATTATTTCACGTTTTATTAGGTCCAGACTCGTGCCGGCTCGCGTTGTGCTCTACTTTCACGTTTGACAAGAAATTCTCACATTTTCAGTTCAAATGATGTCCAAAAGCTCAAAAATGTATAATAGGCAATAATAAATGAAACTTATTATTAAAATAAGTTTGGAAAAATCATCGTCTGCCGCAACTGGTTTCGAGTTTTATAAATAAGTATTGCCCTAAAAATGCCGGTTGCTACAGTACATCCCCGTTATAGGAATTTTGTCCCCAAAATTCAGCTAGTACCACTGCCAAAAAGTGTAGGTACTCAATTCTCACTTGGTCCTTACGTTCCCAAGTAACTCATGTCCATAGTTTAAGTTCTAACGACTTATAATTAGAATCTTGTCTCATCTAAATTGCTCACTTCTCTATCGAGGGTTCTGGTTGGCTCTTTCACAACACGAAATAGATCACCAAGCTGACATCTTATGGAATGATAACTGGTTGGTCACCAGTTAGGCCTTACTTATGGTTCCTCACACATTAATCACTAAAATTCATGGGTTACTCGTAAGTCCATATGACCGATTTCTTTTAACGAAACTGCTAGTCTGCTGTAAACGATCTAGTCACCTATATTAGAATCAACGATTCTGCCTACTCTCACTGAAATAGGCTAGCGCATGTACGTAGAACCTAACGAAGGTCAAAGTTATGACAAGAGCACTAGAATTCGAATCAGGGATCCAATGTCGCGGTCGTAACTTATGTGACAAAGGTAAATACTACTAAAAGTTGTAACCTATGTCGTCTTAGTCCAAATTCGTACTTCTAAATGAAATGAGACAGGCAGTCAAAGGTAACTATCGGGCGTTTAGGTTTTATGAAGTGACTTGTCCGTTCTTGAGCAATAATAAAAAAAATCTTTAGCTAATTAGCAACTCTAAACTTAAACTCACATCTCATCAAACAATAACTGATAGGAAATTAAGTTAAGGGTTGTTAAAAAGCTTAACGTATTATTTTATTATTATTATTATTTTTTTTTTGTAAGAGTTTGGGTTTGCTCAAAAATAAACGAATAGGTATCTATAGCCTAGATTGGTGAGATTTGTGAGAAGATATGGGGTACCATGTTGAACGATGTTTAACTTATCTACAACAAAAGCTAAATTCCTTATGGCCGGATGCAATTCCTAGATATCCCAATGTAAAAGTGAAACCACGTCCAATGTGACTAAGTTGTCTAAAACTCCGAAAAGGCACGTCTCTTGCGTAATTAAACATCGATTCTTTAACTCAGCGCATTTTATCTGCTAGGATCCTGGACACACGATTAAGGTGGTTAAACCTTGTAACTTTGTGTGTATGATATGTTGTGTTAAAATGATTAAGTGCGCGGAATTCACTCAACCAAACTTAGAAGGTTGTGTATGTTATGGAAATGGAATTATTATGTTTGTTAGTTAGCAATTAACACATAAAGATTATCACCAAATGATTCAATATTATTAATGATAATAATACGAGTGATCTTGAAATATCACTAGGGTTACAACCTTGAATCTTAAGTTTTTCTAACTTGTGATATTTTTGTGTTTGTTCTAACAGTTATGAGTGTTCTAAAATAACATATGCATGGACTAACACTTGACTCTCTACTAATATCACAACTAAGATCTCTTTTATAGTCCAAGAGATCTTTACATATTGCTTAAAGTCTTAGCCGACTTACTTTGTTAACTTATCCTTTTGAGTGTCAGTACATAAGATATAACATGTATCTATGTATACAACTTGTTAACTAAGCACATGGGGTAAGATATTATATACCGTATATTGTTGACCAAAATACAATAAATATCTTTTCGATCTTATCCACTCAGCAACAGAATGTTCACTATCAGCAGCAACGAGTTATCGCTAGCAGCAGGAACAAGTATTATTAGCAGCAGGATCAACAGCAGAATGCTAAGGCGAACAGCAGAGTCATTTATCACTAACAGCAGAGTGAAATGTTCTAGCAGCAGGATCAACATTAACAGCAAGAACCATAATGCACTAGCAGCAGAATTACACTTAGAATATTTCTTTGAATAGAACCCGATATTAGACATCTTGAATATTTAATTCCCAACAATCCTCCCCTAAACATGTGAATCCTTTCAACATGTTTCTGAATTAAATCACGGATTGAAGATCTTTCAAACACTACTGTTTTTCAAGATTTGAATATCTTCTCAGTAATTCATCTGCTTTGCTCTTCTTTGACTTTAACAATATCAAATCATATTGAACCAATCTTGGACTAAAAGATGGTGCAATTTCCTTGGATGGAGGAATTATAAGAGGCAATGATGCTGTGTATCTTGGATGCTTGTTTCAACAAGTGAAATCATCTAACCAGCATGTCTTTGAAGTGAAATTGAAACTTTTCTTCGTTTGACCTAGATAGAACTTTCTCCTTTGGAATGCTTCATCCCTTTTGAATATATATAATACTCCAGAATAAGCTCTATTCTTGTCATTTTCAACCTCCTCGTCATCTTGTATGCTCTTGTCTTCTCCTTCCTTTTATTGGATTATCTTCCTTTTCTGGGCCATTATTTCCTCCCCTGAGATTGTTACCTCCCCTGAAGCAAATAAAATTTATCCTCCCCTTGTTTGGAAGATCTCACTATGTACCAAAATATCTTTCCTTATCATCTGATCCATCAAATAGAACTTGTTGTCAGACAATGTTGTACATGAAGCCATCAATTCCTTAAGAGTTTAAGTTACTGCCCTCATCACTTCTAGGTGTGTTAACTCCTATGAGAGGTGAATCAGTGGACATTTTGATTCATGATCCATCAATGGATGGTTTTTGTGAATCCTTGAAAATCCTTTTAAGAAATCATTTGACTTAGTAGTATGTTCATGATTTTAGAATTGAAAAATCATACTACTTTCAACCATTTTGAAGGAATCAAGTGTATAACAGACACTTAATCAGCATTTCGGTTTAAAGCAACCTCTGGTTGTGTGAGAACCAATATTTTTCAGTTATAAATAACTGCCTGTGTAAAGATAAACCTATTCAAAAGGCTTTCTTGACAGGGTTTCCAGCTCATAGTAATTGTTGCCTCTAACACAAGTGTTAGATTCACTTTTACTAGCTGTTCTTTCTATCAGATGTCCTCAGACTTGCACATTATACTTAAAAGTATAAAATGATAGAAAGTGAGTTGCATCAGTTACTATCTGATCAACTAAGTCATCAATTCAATGTGAAATATCATAACTAGATTTCAAGAAAGAAGTTTTAAGGAGGTTTGAATTCCCAAACTCAGTCCATCATAAACCTATTATGGTCAGCAGCTAATATCTCAATTCTGCTGTTTCCATTTCACTTGAAACATCCTTTGTGTTTACATATTCATACCTGAAATTGTTAGTCTAAAACCAAAAGAACAAAATACAAAGTACTTGTCTGGCATTAGTATAATCATAAGACCAACTATATGAATAACACAATTTAAATTTGTACTATTAGCACAAACTTTTGTAATAACAGCAATATTAGATAAATCAGCAGCAACAACAAAAATTTATTTACAAAAACACATCATATTGAAAATTTAAAGATTAAGCATTCCAATACTTGCTACCAAGTACTGAAACCTTGAAACATCAAAAGCTTTTGTTAGCAGATCTGCAAAATTATGTTCTGAAGCAATTTTAAGAACTTGAATTAATCTTTTCTCATTGCAGTCTCTTATAAAGTGATGTCTAATTTCAATGTGTTTTGTTTTAGAATGTTGCACTGGATTTTTAATAATACAAATTGTACTACTATTATCAATATAAATAACAGTGTTTAAGAAATTGTACCCATAATCAAGGAGTTGGTTTTGAAGCCATAGAACTTGACTAGAGCAACTTGCAGCAGCTATATATTCAGCTTCAGTTGTTGAATTTGCCACACTTGTTTGCTTCTTACACTGCCATGAGACAAGTCTACACCCAAGGAATTGACATCCTCCAGTTGTTGACTTTCTGTCCAAGCTAGCACCAGCATAATCACTATCCGAATATGCTACCAAGTCAAAAGGAGATTCCTTTGAATACCATAGACCCAACCTTGGTTGACCCTTGAGATATCTAAAAATTCTCTTGACTGTAGTTAAATGAGAAACCTTTGGAGTAACTTGAAATCTTGCACAAACACAAACAGGAAACATGATATCAGGTCTAGATGATGTAAGGTACATCAAAGAGCCTATCATAGATCTGTAAGTGTGTACATCTACACTCTCTCCATCTTCATCTTTCAGAAGGTGCGTCTCAGAGTCCATTGGTGTGCTTGCTATTTTTGAATCAGCAAATTGAAATTTTCTAAGTATCTCTGCAACATATTTGTCTTGACTAATAAATATGCCTTCAGATGATTGCTTAACTTGCAAACCCAAAAAGAATGTAAGTTCTCCCATAGAACTCATCTGAAACTTATCTTTCATAAGCTTCTCAAATTCTAAACACATATCTTTCCTAGTAGATCCAAAGATAATGTCATCCACATATGCCTGCACTAACAGAAGATCCTTCTTGGGCTGTTTGATGAACAGTGTCTGATCAATCTTTCCTCTTTGAAATCCATTTTCTAATAAGTAGGAAGCTAGTGTTGCATACCAAGCTCTTGGTGCCTGATGAAGGCCATATAGAGCTTTCACTACTCTGTACACTTTGTTTGGATGTAATGGATCAATGAAGCCTGGAGGTTGTGAAACATACACCTCTCTTTCAATTTTACCATATAAAAATGCACTCTTGATATCCATTTGGTAGACTGTGAAGCCTAAAAATGAAGCATAAGCTAGAAACAGCCTAATTACCTCAATCCTTGCTACTAGAGCATAAACCTCATCATATTCTATCCCTTCTTCTTGTGTATACCCTTGGGCTACTAATCTAGCCTTATTCCTGATCACGATTCCTCTTTCATCCCTTTTGTTCTTAAAAACCCATCTAGTGCCAATTACCTTCACACCTGTAGGTAAATCAACTAGCACCCAAACCTTTTGAATCTTGAACTGAAGAAGCTCTTCTTGCATAGCCTCTAACCAGCTTGAATCATCTAGGGCTGTAAGAATTGTCTTTGGTTCAGCTTGTGAGAGAAAACATACAAACAAGCAAGAGTTTAAAAGCTCATGCTGTTTTGAAGCATAAAGGGCATCAAGAAGCCCTTGTTGGTCTGAAGACATCAATTGTTGTCTTGTCTTCACACCTGACTGTATATCTCCAATCACATGTTCCAGGGAGTGAACTTTGTGAATTCTTGTTTGTGGTGTAGTAGGAACTTGATAAGATGGTGGAAGATTACCCAAATCCACCTCATTATCTGAGAATTCTGCTTCTTTTGTTTCTGAAGGGCCAGCAGCAGAGTCATTTGGCCGAACAGCAGAATCAGTAAGCTTAGCAGCAGAGTGCTCTGGCTCATCAGCAGAATGACCAGCAGGAACAGAGACACTACCAGCAGCAACAGAAATACTACCAGCAGAAACATTTTGTTGTTCCTGAGTTCCATATTCTTTACTTTCATCTTCAACACCTTCTTTAGCTTTGCTAGAAGAAGATTCATCAGTTGTCGAAGTTGATTCCACAATTGAACTTGACCATATTGGCATTATCACATCATTTTGATCTTTCTCTAACTCTGCCACATTTGTTGTATTAGAACCTGCAAAATCATTAGTTTCTGCAACAAAAGGCACATAATTCATTGAATTGGTTAGATATTCTAGATCAAATAGCCATTTTGGTCCTTGACCTTCTACATTGGATTTGTTTTCTAAAAACTCCACATGTAGATTTTCCTCTACTATTTCTTTTCTTGTGTTGTAAACTCTAAAAGCTTTGCTATTAAGAGAATAACCAACAAAGAATCCTTCATCTGCCTTACCATCGAATTTTCCTAAATGGTCTAAGGTATTGAGAATTGCCACATGACATCCAAAAGGTCTAAGAAATCCTATTGCAGGAGTTCTACCATTAAAAAGTTCATATGATGTCTTATTGTGAGGCTGCACAACTAAAACTCTATTTTGAACATAGCAAGCAGTGTTGACTGCCTCTGCCCAAAAATTTATTGGTAGCTTAGAATCAGCTAACATTGTTCTAGCAGCTTCAATTAGTGTTCTATTCTTTCTTTCAGCTACACCATTCTGTTGTGGTGTTCTAGCAACACTAAATTCTCTCTTAATACCTTTTTCTTTGTAGAAGTCATCCATAACTCTATTCTTAAACTCTGTCCCATTATCACATCTAATGACTTTTACTTTCTTGCTTACTTGGTTTTCTATCTGTGTAATGAAGTCCTTAAGAATGCTTGATGTCTCATCCTTAGTGGCTAAAAAGAAAACCCATGTAAATCTACTATAGTCATCAGTAATAACTAGACAATATCTCTTATGCATTATGCTCATTACTGAAACAGGTCCAAATAAGTCCATATGTAGCATAAACAAAGACTGATTGATAGAGTTAAAAATCTTGGGCTTACAAGTGGCTTTGTGTTGTTTGCCTTTTAGACAAGCAATGCATGTTTGATCATTTTCAAATCTTTTGTGAGGTAAACCTCTTACCAAACCATTCTTAACAATTTTATTTATGGTTTTGAAGTTAATATGACCAAGCCTTCTATGCCATTTCATTGATTCATCCAATGAGGCCTTTGCAACAAGACAAGTTAAATTCTTTTTAGGAATAATATTCTTCATGTCTACACTGTACATATTGCCTTTTCTAGGAATTCTAAGAAGTACTTAACTTTCATCAGGCATCTTAAAATCAGGAGAAAGTACAAGACATTCAGTCTCACAGAAAAGAACATTATTCTTTTTGTCACACATTTGTGAGACACTAAAAAGATTATAATTTAGCTCTTTTACATAGTACACATCTTCAAAATCTAAATTTCCGGTTTTGATTGTACCTTTACCAGAAATTTTGCCACGAACACCCCCTCCAAAGGTAACATATCCTCCATTGAAAGCTTCAAAATCTGAGAGATAAGACATGTTGCCTGTCATGTGCCTTGAACATCCACTATCTGAGTATCCTTGATCCTCTTCCTGATCATTTGAATGTTCCTGCACACAAATAAGAGTGTTAGTTTCTTTTGGGGATCCAAGCCATTACTGACTTGGATCTGCATCTTGCATCAATGTAATTGAATCTTTTGAGGATAGTTGATGCAACATTGGATTTGAGAATCCAACATGCTGAGGCCTTAACAGCATTTGCCCTTTTTCCCTTAGCAGCAGAGTGAACTGCATGCTTAGCAGCAGAGTCTGCTAACTTTGTAGTTGAACTCTTTGGTCTCCAAATTTGTTTATGGACCACTGCCTTTGTTTGAATGGGCCTTAGAACAGTTGTAGGTGCATGTTTGAAAAGTGATTTTGCACCCTTAGCTGTTGATTTTGGGTTAATAGTCATAAATGGTCGAGCAGCAGGAACCAATTTTCTAGCAGCAGGATCATTTGGTCTATCAGCAGGATCAGATTTTGAGATAGACTTGTTTTTGACTACTCTGGGGTTTGATTTCTTAGAACTAGAGTGAAAGTGAGATTTAGGAGATTGCCTTTTGTGATTCACTCTATGGTTTTCATACCCAGTTACCCATTGGTTGCAGAAAGCTGCAAGATGGTCAAAACTACCACATGTGTAACAAGCTTTATTATAAAAAGCAAAGTCATCACCTAATTGGTTAGACTTGAGGTTGTTCCAATTCCTTTGGTTACCTCTGGGCTTGTTAGTGGTTCTATATTGCTCACAACATCTAACTGGTTGCCTGACATGCTTAATGTTTGATTTAGGCCTATCAGTATTGTGTTTGACTACCTTAGGAACACTTGTTCCTTCTTTCTTAACCAAGACAGGTTTAGACATAACATGATCTTCTTCATCATCATCACTATCAGTTGTACAATCTTCAACAACTATAGTTTCTCCTTTCTTAGCAAAGGACACCTTGTCCTGATAAAGTAAAGTTTTATCTAAACTTTTACTTATCTTTGCTACCTTAAGACTCTTACTATCCTTAGAACCATATTCCATGATTGGATCTTGAAACTCAGCTAAACCTGTATGTGCTAGGTCAACACCTGGAGGTGAAGGAACACCTCTATATGGTGGAGGGACAGTTTTGTAACCTACGCCTGAATTAGCTTTATCAATTACCTGAGCTTCCCAAATCTTATTCATTCCTTCTGAGGCATGTGCTAAAGTATCTATAGTAACCTTAACATTTTCTTTTTCATTTTTGACTTCAGATAACTGTCTACTTTGATCATTAAGTAATTCATCTCTAAATGCTATTCCTCTTTTTAAAGCATTTAAGTCATCAGTAAACGTAGACTCATTACTTTTAAAATGTTGAATCTGTTTTTCTAAAACTCCTACACACCTCTTATGATTAGCTAAATTATGAAGGGCATCAATTAACTCTTCTCTAAAAGCATCAAATCTCTTTTTAATGTCTTCATAATTTTTAAAATTAGGACATGAATTAGCACAAGTAGGAATGGTATCTACCTCTGAATCAGAAGAGGCCATTAGAGCAATCTCATCGACAACAAGAGCAGCATTTGGTGGTGCATCCTCTTCAGTAGCCATAGAGCTCCAATCATATCCAATACCATCAATAGCCAGCATAGCCTTTGGCTCTTCCACCAGTACTTCCTTATTCCTCTCTTGTTTATACCATGTATTCCTATTATCCTGCTTCCTTGGGCTTCTACATTCTTTAGCAAAGTGTCCCAACCTATGACAGTTAAAACATTCCACTTTCTTCTTATCGAACCCAGCAGTATCATTACCATTTATGGTAATTTGCTTTCCAGTTTTCTGCCAAAACTTCTTAGCCCTCATGCTAAGTAAAGCAACTTGCCACTTAATATCCATCTCTTCCAAATCATCACCATCTACCTGCTCAAGGTCTTCATGATTTAGAGAAGAACCACTAGCTTGACTGGTTATAAAGGCATAAAATGTTGGATCTCCAAGTCCAGCAATATCCTTTTGTAAACTAGTAGAAGGACCACCATAAGTAATATTAGAAACACTTTCAACTTCATCTACCTCCTCTGAATGACTAACACTAGGAACTGATAAGAGTGCAGCATTCCCAGAACTAGTACCATAGTTTCCACCTCTCTTTAGACTTTGTTCAACAATTTTAAAGTTGTTGAACAAATCATTAAGCTTCATTGTTTCAATTTCTGGTTTGTTCATCCAGACAATAACATGAGTATGGAAATCAACAGGTAGGCTTTTCAAGAACTTCATGTTGAGATCTTCCTTCTCAGTCTCAACACCCAACACAGCTAACTGACTGACAAGCTTGTGTAGTCTTGAAAATAGTTTATCAAGAGACTCATTACTAAAAGCAGTAAAATTTTCAAATTGGTGCTTTAGTAAAGTCTTCTGTGTCTTTTTGGTAGTTTCATTACCACCAAACCATGCACAAATCTCTTCAAAAAGAGTTTTTGCATCAAGATATTTGCTAAAAGATAGCATCTGCTCACCAGGAATGGTCATAAGTAACAAGTTTCTTGCTTTCTGATCATTTCTCTTCTGTATCTTTTCATCATTGGAAACTGGTCCAGTATTTCTTTTTCTAACTGTTTTCCCTTCAACAAGAACATCTGAATAGCCTAAAGTGAAGGAATCACCATACTGAATTATGTCCCAAAGAGCATAATCTTGAACCATAAAATATTGCTCAACTCTCATCCTCCATAATTCAAACTCATTGGGTTTGATCATGGGCAACTTTGCAGCAACATTTGTTTGAACATCTTGTACATCCATTTCTAGTTTCTTCTAAAAACAACAATATCAACCTCTATCTCTGATACCACTTGCTAGGATCCTGGACACACGATTAAGGTGGTTAAACCTTGTAACTTTGTGTGTATGATATGTTGTGTTAAAATGATTAAGTACGCGGAATTCACTCAACCAAACTTAGAAGGTTGTGTATGTTATGGAAATGGAATTATTATGTTTGTTAGTTAGCAATGAACACATAAATATTATCACCAAACGATTCAATATTATTAATGATAATAATACAAGTGATCTTGAAATATCACCAGGGTTACAACCTTGAATCTTAAGTTTTTCTAACTTGTGATATTTTTGTGTTTGTTCTAACAGTTATGAGTGTTCTAAAATAACATATGCATGGACTAACACTTGACTCTCTACTAATATCACAACTAAGATCTCTTTTATAGTCCAAGAGATCTTTACATATTGCTTAAAGTCTTAGCCGACTTACTTTGTTAACTTATCCTTTTGAGTGTCAGTACATAAGATATAACATGTATCTATGTATACAACTTGTTAACTAAGCACATGGGGTAAGATATTATCTACCGTATATTGTTGACCAAAATACAATAAATATCTTTTCGATCTTATCCACTCAGCAGCAGAATGTTCACTATCAGCAGCAACGAGTTATCGCTAGCAGCAGGAACAAGTATTATTAGCAGCAGGATCAACAGCAGAATGCTAAGCCGAACAGCAGAGTCATTTATCACTAACAGCAAAGTGAAATGTTCTAGCAGCAGGATCAACATTAACAGCAGGAACCATAATGCACTAGCAGCAGAATTACACTTAGAATATTTCTTTGAATAGAACCCGATATTAGACATCTTGAATATTTAATTCCCAACACTATCCAATGCGAGAACCTTATCCTACAGATTGAATGGAGGTTGCACTTTGAAAGAAACTATCAAGGTATGGCATAAAAATATTGTCAGTCTCAGGTAGGGGTTTCGATTCACTTCTAAGGTCGAATAGTGAGTAGGCATTGTGATTGTTCTCGAGGTTTGTTCATGAATTGTGTGTATCCACTCTTAGAGACATGGTTTTTAAAACTGTTAGCAGCATTTATTTAAGTAAGACATCAAAAAATTATGACCATGAATGTTGTTTGGAGCAACCTTATCTGAAATTTTTCGATGGTTATAGTCATGTGAAAAGATATGTCTGAAAAAAAATTTGAAATTTGTAATAGCGATTCTTCATATATGGTTTGGATTTTTGATTTTCAAGAAAATTTATGTTTGGACAAACACTTGAGACGATTTTTATACTAAAACAATCCAATCGTTTGGAATCACAAATTTATTTTAAAACATTTTTAAAATGATTTCGACTATCAACCAACTTTAGTTTTGAAGAAACATTATAACACGGTCTAATCTATTAAAATTACCAGTTCATCATACTTTATAAAGTTCACAAGAAAATCTTTCATTTGCACAAAATTTTGACCATCACAATTTGAATTATCTAGATCAGTACCATCTCCGGAACACGATCACTAAGGCGAACGTCGCTATCATGGTCAACACAAACAACTCAACTAACAAGATCACTGCTTCTCATGAGTCTTATTATCTCACTTGTAGTCTCCAAGGTCCTAATCATACGACTAAACCATGAATGTGTCCATTTTGATTTGGTGGGTTGCTTCCTAAGGAAACTAATTGTGTCAACTGACTCATCGGCTTATAATGTGGTGTGTTCAGGCTTGCTAATAAGAGGAGTAGTGTGGGAAGACAAGGCATGTGACATAACGGCATAGGGCAATACCAGAAAATCTTGTATCCAAAATCGTTTTCAAATAGTACCAAATTATCAACCATCTATAACATTAAACCGAGTAACGATTTGAACTTAACTTAATTTCACAACTCATCAAACAAAAACTGTCATGAAATTAAGTTAAGTGTTGTTAAAAGGCTTAACGTCTTTGATGATAAACAAATTCTCAAAATAGTGTTTCCAAAATAATATGTCCCAAAATAGTTCTCAAAATAGCATATCAATATAATGCATTTTCAAAATAGCGAAACCAATGTTGACCTTTCAAAATAGTATTCAAAATTGTATAGCGTATCCAAAATAACGTATCCAAAATAGTCTACCCAAGGTAACGTTTTCAAAATAACGTATTGTAACACCCGGTAATTTTCAAAATCTTTTTCTAGCCAATTATTTTATAAACTTTGCATTACCTGAGAGCTTAAACTTTTCATTACACTTGATTGGGCTTGAGAAACGAGAAATATTATGAGAAGCGAGAATTATTGCGAGAAACGAGAATATTGTCCCTATTAGCGAACCAGCACAACCTAGAAAGCACGAAACGTATCGTATGTGTCAAAAATATCGATTTTTGAAAGTATTGCATATTTATACCTGTTTTGATTGGAAAAATTATTTCGTGAGCAATGGCGCAAGTTTCGTAATTTTTCGAGTCCGTTTGCTATGTCGAATGAGCCCCGAACCATTTTGACGGAAAGTATTACTAGTTGGCAGAATTAGTCCCCTTCTTTTTATTTTCATATTCTACCCTCACTTTTACATTTACATTTCAACCCCTTCTATTTTTATATAAAAACCCTAAAAATAATAAAACACACACATACTATTCACTCTTTCTCACACTTCTCTCTCTCCTCTCTCCCTTCCCTCGCCGGCGTCCTCCCAACTCCGGCGACACCAGCAGTTTCCGGCGACCACCGTGCCGGAAAATTTTCCGGCGAAACTACTTCTTTGCCGAATCATTAGATCGGCTAGTTTATAATATTTCTGGAGTTTTTGAGCCTTCGGCTCCCACCACAACACCACCCACGCGCCACCACCTCCTGCCATCACCACCGCAAGCCACCACCACCATCCTCTCCATCTTCTTTTCGGTAAAAACTCCTTCACGCGCCACTATTTCTTATTTTTATTTAATATTTTACAAACCCTAATTTATATTTTTATTTAAATCCGATTTTAATAATTTTCTTTTAATAAAAACCTTTAAATAAAGATGTAAAACCCTCTCGTGTGGAAAACCCTCCCCTCCCCCTCTTTTCGTTGACTCAGTCAACTCGTGTACTCACCGAGTCAACTCGGTGAGGGTTTGATGTTTTGATGTTATTATTGTTCTTGTTTGGGCCGCGACTCAGTGACTCACCGAGTCAACTCGCTTGACTCGGTGAGGGTTTTGATATTTTCTTGTTGTTGTTGATGTTAGTAACGAGGGGAGTATGTTTTTGGAGTATATAGTTGTTTGAGGGTCCGTTTTGGTTTGTTGGGTGCTCGACAGCCGACCACCACCACCACCGAGGCTTAGGGTGGTGGTGGGGATGATATTATTGATGTTGTTATTGTTGTTTTGGTAGATTGGTTTGGATTTGGATTAGTTTTGGATTGAGCCGAAGGGTATAGAGCTCGGATTTGGGTTTCGGATTTGGTTTTGGTCTTGATTGAGTTGTTATTATTGTTGTTGTATATTGTGCTGGTCTCGGGTTTGACCCGAGAAGTCCTTGGGCTTGGTTGATACCGAGCCGTGACTCGTCTCGGCAAAATTTATTTAACTATGTGTTGTGTTTGTTTATTTAAATGTGTTTGGTAACGGTTTCGGCTAAGTTTTGATGAAACCGGATTAATAATTATGAAATGATAAAAAGAATAAAGGTTTAATTATAGTTAAGAGGTTATTGCAACACATGGATTTGGATTCGGATTATTATTTGTGACGATATATGTTGGACAAAGGATTGGACGTATTGGATTTACGGTGTTAGTTATTTGGATATTATGGACCTTTTGGTACGCGAGACGGAAGGGTACGTTAGACTCATAAGAGCTTAACCTACCTGGACCCGAACTATACAAAAAGGTCAATAAAACTAAACAACTAATATTCACGCGAATGATATGTCCAATTATATAGTAAAACTTGTAAAAATTGTTAATAATCGGAATATTCAAATAAGTCGTATGACTTGGAAACGTTTTGTAAACGGGCAATTCATGCCGAAATTTCGTAAAATGTTTTATAAACTTAAACTATTTATGGTTTATTAAATATTCCAAAACCTTTTCAAAACTCTTATGTATTAACGATTATAATATCTATTTTGGGAAAACGGGGAAAAGCCGAAACTATTTATTGAGGTCGTTATTGTTTGTTTGTTTATTTGTTTATTTATTCTCTTCTGATTTAATTCTTTCTTTATATCCTTTTCTTCTTCTCCTCTCGTCTTTATCGAGTGTTCATTCGTATTCTCCGACTATTATCTTTTAACCTTTCTCGTCTTCCACACGAGACTAAAACGTATTTTCTTTCAAACGCCATTGAAACAAAAACCTTTTATACGAGTATTATTTATTAAATGATTTCGAGTATTATATCTGAGTTATGTCATTTAATTGGTTAGGTTGTGCTGAGGTTTATTTGCTGTGCCATCCCATCTGATTGTGTATCTCGTATTCTCTCTGTGACTAAGGTGTGATTCATAGCCCCACTTTTAATACTTTTAACTGTTTATAAATCCCGTGGGGGAGATTACATGCAACTTACTATTTTCTGAGCACAATTGTTTATTTGTATGCTATATCCTGACTGTCGCTATGAATGCTAAGTACCTTCCTTGCCAAAAGCAAGTCCCTCGATCATGAACCATTAATCACCTGCGGGTGAGCGCGATTATAGTTTATAGGCCTATAGGATTGACCATCCCACTCCTGTTGACCAGTTAGGCAACACGGGTGTACTGTATTTCGAGTACCTAGGTATTTGGCAAGATACCTACTGGAGGGCAAATATTGTGATTATGAAATTCCGCGGTTGTTATTGGTTTACGCCAGGAATGCTGGTGCCGGTTAATGCATTGTGTGTCATGAGCTTAGCAAATCTAATCGAAAATATATACGAAGGTTATCCTGATTGATTATGTGGCGCCCGAAACTAAAATTCTTGTGCTCAACTATTATTTATTCAAACCTATGAATTACACTCAACCTTTGTGTTGACTTTTTAGCATGTTTAATCTCAGGTAATTGATTTCTGAAGCGTGCACGAGGAAGGGCTGGAGGTTCTGATTGGCTATCTTTGTGGGTTATGTTATGATATTTCTATCTTAATTTCTGTTGCAAACTACTTTATTTTTCCGCTGCAAAAACTATTTCATTTTCCGCTGCTAAATGTATTATGAGTCTTTTGAACTCTAAAGTTGAACTTTGTATTTGAATGTGGTGTTTATTTAAAAATGTCTCGTTATGAGATCGTTTATCTATGATTTTGACTCACTACCCCTCGAGTAATACCCCAAACTCAGTCCCGCTGCCATAATCCGAGTTGGGGGTGTTACACGTATCGCTATATATATTTAGCAAAATATATAGTATGAGTTTTGTTTGCGTATAAGGATAACTAACATCAAGCGCACAAGTATGGGGAATAGTATGGGAAATACTCTAGCTCAACCAAATCAAACCATGTCATATCAACTCAACTCAAAACACATCATAACATATCAAATGACGTCACACAATATCAAATCAAATCAAAGCACTTAGGTACGCAATTGCAAGCTCAAATATTGTCCAAGATGCTAAAAGCTTCAGCACACAGAAGGCAAAGCAACATAACCACAGATCCACATAACACGTAAGGCAACTCCACACACATAAACCAATTCATTTTCAGGTGATCTAGACTCCGACTCCAAACAAACACGATCTAACGTAACTACCCCCACTATCCCATGATCGCTCCTGAATTACGCATAGTTGATCAGGCTATGCGTAATTTAGGAAAAATGATAGAATACTCGGGCTAAACGACTCGTACCATGTTTGGGGTTTTATAAAAACTTTAGTTTGGTTATAGTTGAGGTTTTTATTTTAGAAAAACCGGTATTCTCTATAACCTTAGGCTCTGATACCATTCTGTCACACCCCGTCAATGGCGGAAACACGAGGTGTAACTGAGAAAAGCACATAGCATAACATCATAGATTCATACCTTACATTTGTTACAACAATAGTTTACAAAACATTTCTCGTGAAATATGTCTTTTGGAAATCTTATCGTCTCAAAGACATGATAGCATTTTATCAAATGGTCTGACTCCAATAAACGTGCCTTCAAATACTTTAACAATGATCACCTGAAAATGGTACTAGAAAACGTCAACATAATGTTGGTGAGCTCGTAGGTTTGAAAGTTAAACCACGAAGCTGTGAATAATATAATGTTGGACAATAGCGAGCATGATATGAACATGTACACACTTAATTAAACCACAAACTTGCAACAACTAAACCTCATGTTTGAATCACACATGAAAGATCCACGTACACTGGTTGTTACTTCCCAAAACTTGTACTGGGTGCCACTTCCCAAAAGTTATACTGGGTGCAACTTCCCAAAACTTGCGCGGAGAGTATTCACCCTTTCACGGGGTGTGAATGTCAACCCAAATAGTATCGGGTGCTACTTCTCAAATGGTACTACCAATACAATCCTAACCTCGTGCAACCTCACAGTAACAATCACACAAATTGAATCCACACAATATAAATCGCACAGTAAGAATCCACTTCCTAGTAATATAGTTTCCATCATCCAAAACATTAAGCTAGGCAACAACTTGGATCTAACTTAATTTCACAACTCATTAAACAAGAACTGTCATGAAATTAAGTTAGGAGTTGTTACAAAGATTTAGTGTTTTTGATGATAAACAAATATCAGAGAAAGGTGAAATCAAAACGCACATAATGCAATCAAAACGCACATATTGTTCAAAAACATGAAAACAATGTATCACAGCATGAAAAATAGTTAAAATGTCATTTGAGTACCATTTTTCCCCAAGGAAAACATAATGAAAAAGGGGCTACGAGAACTCACCTCAGTCAAGCAATGCACAACTCAACAAGTCAAGAGTAGTATAGCACAACAGCAACTAGAACGTCACAGCACAACGGACTCGGCACAACCTAATAATATAAAGACTCGTCTCAAAATATATTCCACACAGTAACTAAAAGCGTAAAAGTTTCCAAAAGTTAACTATTCCCATTCCCAAGTATTATTCAAGTTTCACTTCCAAAATATTCTCGTTACATCCGTTTACTAGCGTTTGGTATCATCGTTCGCGTGACAGGAGGGAAACACTGACTCAAGAGTACACACGCCAAAAAGGAAGCAAGACAACGGAATTTGACGTGGAAAGTGTTGGCAAGAACTCGAGTCAAGAACAGATGATGGGGAGAAACCAAAAAAGATAACAGATAGCAAGCACAACAAATAAGATGAATAGATTGTTAATCGTCGGTATTTTCCCCATAATCCCATTAAATTGTATAACACTCTTGTTTTATATTTTAATACAAGCATTCGCCATGACTCGTTCGTTTATAGAACGTTTCCAAGTCGAATGACTTTATTAATTGGTAATCGTCGATATTTTCCAAAATGTCTGAAGTTCAATAATATTTCATGTCCAAGTTTATGTTTCTATTCCGGTATTGTAAAATCCCACGAAATCCGGTTACCAATCAATTATAAAGACGGGTAATAATGTCAACAAGTCTAAATACAATATTCTACAGGTGACGTGCCTCGAAAAGTTCAATAACCTTGTGTGTTTCGTTTTTATCCCAAATCATTTCACGTACATTTTTATTTCATTAGTTTGTTATCACCTAAATTTTAATAACAAATAACTTTACAAGTTTTAAATTCTTTTTAAGTAAAAATGTTTTTGTTTCTTTCTTTTACTTTGTCTAAGTTGGGTAGATACAAGTCAAAACCCACGAATTATTACTTTTCGAGTCACGATCAAATGGTATTTCCCTCGGGTCATCAATTTATGACCACAATCCCAAACAACCCAATATACCCTTGGTTTTACTAGTCGGGTCAACCAAGGTCAATATAACATTTAATAGTCCAAACAAACAAAGTCAAGTCTGTATAGGCGAAACCAAAAGTACACCGAGACCACAAGGTCCTGGCTAACCCTTGTCGTGGCCAGAATCATCACAATCTACTCCAAGTCCAAATTCAGATTATAACAATATCACAAGACAACCAAATAATACAATTCCTATTTCGGCCACTATCCTACGGCCCGAAAACTATTATTCCAGATCTACGAATAATCACGACCAAGTTCAAGACTTACCATGCCGAGACCATATGGTCTTGACTCAACGTCAACACAGCCAATGGAACGATCCAAGTCGGATTATAACCATAGTGAAATTCCAAGACCAAATCCAAACCAAACAAACGGAGTCCAAATCAAAAACCTTAACACAAACGTAAACCCTAAAACAATAAAAAGACAAACAAGCTCTAATAGAGACGGACATGAACTCAACCTCAAATGAGTCGAACGATTAAGCTTTAAGTCAAGCTCACACGTGAGATCTCGAATCATGGTACACAGACTGAGAATGCCAACGCAACCACAATGATGATACCAACAAATTTCTACTCTTGTTTTATATTTAAAACCCATTTTACTTTATATCATGTGTTTAACAAACACCGATTCACACGAGCGTGTGAATCGTTGTTTTTGCAAGCTTTTTGAAAACCCACTAGTTAACTTACCAAAAAGAAAGAAATGAAGAAGAAAAGAGAAGAAGAGGGTGGCGGTGGCGGGTCAAAACGCGAGCAAACCGCGAGTTTATCTTCCAAAGTCCTCCATAGGGCTAGATTTATACATGGAAATGATGTTGGTGGTGTTTGGCGGCGACGGTGAGATGATAGCGAGGCGGTTGGTGGCGCTTTTGGGAGTTACGAGGCGCGTACACCACGGATCTGAAATGTGGAGGGTGAAATAAGGGAGGGTTTGTTGTTGTTTCGAAGGTAGAGGTGGTGGTGTCGTGTGGTGTTGGTGGCCGTGTGTAACCACTATAAAAATTTTTGTAATAAACTATTTCATATTCTAAATAAAGAATACTTATTCATTTTCTTCGTATAATTTTTTTTATCTGATCATGACTACTATCTAATGTGACGTAACTCACATCCTCGATAAATGTGCTCACACGCGGACCGACATCAACATACTTAATGTTTATTTCATATAAACATTTCTATATGTCAAGAATAAAACTTTACGATATTTCATTTGCCACTCTACGTTAATTCGTTAACGTACGATCACTAAACGTTCAACTAAACATTTCTTATCTATTAAAGTTTCTATGAAACCCTAAATTATTATAACTATAATTATGAATAACTAAACCCTAAATCACTAAAGTACAACTCATTCAAAGTAAGGTACAAGTTTCCAAAGCACAGAAACCCTAAATTCACTTTAACTTCCGATACAAACTCTAAATTCACTAAACTATGATTTTATGTAATAAAATCACAAACCCTAATTAATGTATATATGATTTTTACAAAATATAAGTGTAAAAGTCTTTCAAGCCAAGGTACAAGTCATTTATGCATAAAAACATAATATTAATAAAATCCCATTATAAACCTCAATGTACTCTTTATAAAGCACATTATACAAGTCTTTTATAGACAAGCCTTAAAAATAAAATTCTTAAGCTTGCTAAATATAAGTACAAGTCCCTAAACCTAATGTACAAGTGTCTAATGCATAAAAACTAAAAATTACATTTAAATACAATAAAATTAACATGTAATTAAATTAACTTAACCAAAAATTAAATATATATTTTTTATATTTCTTAAACCCCAGTACAGCCCTAATAAGCCTATGGTACAACCCCTTCAAGCACAACTTGATCTCTTTTCTTTTTCTTCACAAATCGACACAAGTATAAATAAATAAACCCTAGTTTATTTTTCTACTCAATGATTACTAAAGCAAAACCCTAAAAACTAAGTTGTTACATCCCCTAAACCTAATGTACCACACAAGATAGCCCAAGGTACCTCTACCTATAGCACCATTCGAACCATGTTACATTTCCAGGAAAAATCCTAGCTAAAATTTAACCAATCTAGTTTCACTTAATACTAGGTAAAATCTACACCATAAGTCTTCATCTAGTCCTAGAATTTCACCACATCACCAAGCTCCATAGATATTTACCCATGGTCAAAATATGTAGGTAAGCTTCTTGGTCTAGGGTTGAAACACATCACTTTTCCTCACATGCACCACACACAAACTCCCATAAGCCACCTCACCATGTCTCACTCTTCCACAACCAAGTGACTAGAAAGATCAGGAAAACCCTAATCTCCCTCCTCTATAAAAGTTGACATACACACCCTTATTTCCCTCACACTCATTCAAACTCACCATCACTCCCACATTCATATACATACTGAACTTAAGCACTAAAAACAGGAGCCAAGGAAAGTTAGTCAAGAGTCTAGTAGAAGAAGAAAGCCAAGTATTCTATTTTCAAGTCATATTGTCAAAAATCCACAATATCCACATTTCCAACTTGTAAGTCTTCTAACCCTTTTCCATACTACTCATAAGTCTTTAATATGTTTAAAAAGTTACTAAACAAGTTCTAACTAGAAAACAAAGGCTAAAAATGCACTTTGCATAGTTTATGTATTCACCAGTAAACAAATGTCTCTCTTTATTACTTTGTAATATCATGTGAGCTTAAAATCTATAATATGATACATTAAAACAAGCTAGTTAACCATTTAATATGTTATAGAATCAAGTTAGAAAACTTTGTAAGAAAAAAATTAAAAACCTGTTTTTCCTTTCTGGTCTTGTCGCAAAAACCAGCCCAAATACCCCAACTTGCCCCCTATTTTTCTACCACGAGATGAAGACCTTAGACTCAGCCAAGTAGCCTATTTAATCACCACCCAGGACAATCTAGAACCCCCCCCCATAACCCTGTTAAAATAGCTAAGCACCACAAAGATATTTGACCCCTTTTCCTTGTCGTAAGACACAAGGACCAAAATCCATGAATTAATAATTCGGGTAATTTTTGGACCACGACTTATGAAACCCCTTAGGAACCAACTAAATAGACCTATGATCATATCAAGATTTCATAAAAATCAGGCCATAAGCTTAAAAACTAAAAACCAAACGTTTTCCTTTTTCTGTTGTTTATCGAGAAACCTGCCCAAGGGTCCATGTTTTGCCATTTAGTTCAAACATCAAATGAAATCTATAAAATCTGGAACTTTTCCATTTTAACGACCTCCCAGCATAGATATTAAAGAAATAAAAGCGTTACAAAAACCTTGTCTCGCCCCATCCTTAATTGTGCCATTTTCTGGGCTGGTCGCACACTAAAACAAACGCACCCTATTATAGCACCCAAACCCCCCTCTTTGAATAATTATTGTGATCAAACGACAAAGGTTTAGAACTTCGGGTTTGAACTATTTAAAAGACCACCCGGCAAACTATTAAAAGAATTAAGAACGTTGTAAAAACATTGTACGGTCTCGCCTATATCAACTTCTCTTTTGGGCGAGTTATGTCAAAACCAAACGCACCCTTTTAATTCTTATATTTAATTTCGAAAAGCTATAAGCTAAAACATAATCAAATAAGCCCTTATCATCTTATTTTTAAACTTATTATAACTTATATTAATAAGTCGTAACAAGCCTCACCATTTTCTAAATTAAAAACGCGCTAAAAACGGAATTAGGACTAGGAGCGAAACGTATAAAAAGCTTTAGGGATAAAACTTGCCAAATCTGAAAATTGGAGTTTTCTTGGGCCAAAAGTGTAAATATTTCAAAGTTATTAATATAAGGGCTGTTTTTGCCAAAGACCCATAGTTGTGGGTATAAATTGTCATTTTTGAAACTACAAGGGTAAAAACCGTCATTTCACCAAAGTTGAGGGGTAAAAGTTGACAACTTATGAAAGTTGAGGGGTAAAAATTGTCATTTTATAAAAGTTGAAGGGTATAAATTGTCATTTGATGAAAGTTCAGGGGTATAAACTGTCAATATATGAAACTATAGGGGTAAAAAGCGTAACATTTTATAATTATTATTAGAAATATAATTCAACTCTATTTATAATAGAAAAAATTAAACGAGATATATTTATTTTGATAACAAACAAAAGAAAACATAAACATAAACACATGAAATAAAATAAAATCTTATCCAACTTTTGAAGATACTTCATGTTATCTCGTTTTAACATTTATTCGACAACCAAAACATTACGATACGAATATTAAAACTTATATATATTGAAATACAATTACTGAAACTTGACATACCAACCCAGGTCGCGTGCCGAAGACGTTTATCAACTCTATTTAATTTGTTTTCCATCCAGACTGCTAAGGTGAGTTCATAGTCCCACTTTTTATACATTTTCCAAACTTGTGGGGAGATACATGCTACAAAACCGAACACAAGTATTTTTCTGTATGCTTTCCTGATTGATATTGCCTAAGTTACCTATTGCCTCTTAAAGACCCTCCATCATGGACCATTAATCACTTACGAGTGAGCGCGAATATAGTGAATAGATCTATTGGGTTTGACGACCCATTTGTGTTACAGTAACGTGACCAAATGCACTTTATTTGAGATCAATAAAGAGACTGACAATCTCCTACTCGAGGGCATAATTACTACATTTAATTATGTTGTAATTTACATCATTAGCTAATAACTATGATGATAAACCTGTTAACGTTTTGCGTGTCATGAGATTTAGGGCAATATACTAAACTGCAATACTGATTTGCTTTCTACTTAGCTTGTGTTCAACTGATTATTACTTTAAACACTATGGATTCACTCAACCTTTGTGTTGACTTTTTAGCATGTTTTATCTCATGCAATTAGAAGCTTGATTTGGCACGGAGTGGCTGTGGACTTTCTTCTTATAAAAAGAGTGTCCATTTTGTTATCATTCAACGAATAATGTATCTTTTATAATGTATTTCAGAAACTTCCCACTGGGACCTCTATTATTTAACTCTGATTTAAATAAATGAATGATAACAACTTTATTTAAAACGTCTCTTTTCGAGTCATTTTCTATTTTCATGACTGTGATACTTGAAGTAATACCCCAACTTATATTCCGCTGCGTATATCGAAAATGGGGGTGTTACACCGTGTAGGGTGTGACGGCGGCGGTGATAAGGGACACAGAGAGATGATGTTATAAATTTTAGGTTTAGTAAAAATGAGGGGTGTGAGGGGTTATATTAACAGAAATGAGGAGGTGTGAACCCTAGGGATAAATTGTGTAAAATTAACAAACTAAGGGGGCGCGGGTGTAATATTAACGCAAGGGGCCAATTTACAGTTTTTCTATTCTTTAGTTATATCGTTTCTCAGGCTCGTTTACGCTAGTAAAATTTTTCGTGAGACTTTCTAACTTGCGCCATAAATTTTAGAATCGTTTTTCCGTTATAAATGATTATTTATACGTCCATGTTTGTTATAAACGTCTAAGATCGATTATTTCACGTTTTATTAGGTTCAGACTCATTCCGACTCGCGTTGTGCTCTACTTTCATGTTTCACAAGAAATTCTCACATTTTCAGTTCAAATGATGTCCAAAAGCTCGAAAATGTATAATAGGCAATAATAAATGAAACTTATTATTAAAATTAGTTTGGAAAAATCATCGTCTGCCGCAACTGGTTTCGAGTTTTATAAATAAGTATTGCCCTAAAAATGCCGGTTGCTACAGTATGTAATATATATCCGTATATATATTACATAAGGAAGCACAAGTATATATATATAATACATGGTGGGTATTATATATATAAGAAAAAGAAATAAAACAGTTCAAATTATATAATACATCGCACGTATCATATAAGAATAGAAAATAAATAAAACAATATTATTCGACTCGAATTCGGAAACCTCCAAATATAGAAATAAAGAGTTCACGTTCAAAAGAAACATACGATCTAATGTTATGAACTAAATGGAAGTAGTTTTAAAGTTTTTACAAAAGTTATGACTTTAGCCTCTTTGTCAGAAATTATAAAATAATATTTTATAATTTAATATATCTTTTTCTCGTCGGGTTTTAGATAAACTAGTTATCTCATTTGTAAAAGTATAGTTTTTGTTCGTCTGCCGGTTTATTGTATAATCATATGTCATTAATTATAAAACATTATAATTTCGTCCTTTTATCGGGATTTTAAGGAATTTTAATGAAAATTTACTAAGTATAGGTATTTTTATAAATTTCGGCATGACCTATACGTTTATACAACGTTTCCCATATTTACAAATTAATATTTTCCACTTAAAACAATCCGACAATTCAAATATAATTACAAGGTTCAAAACAAATGACGCCCCTTTTGGTTTATGAAAACCAAAGTGCACCTAATAACAATACAACAATTTCGCAAGTTCCAATATATATACCCAATACTCTAAATACAAGTCTATGGTTAAATAAACTAAACAAATAATCTATATGTTTAAAAAACTAAGAAAGTAACATACAGAATTAAAACAAACCCATAAGCTGGTTAAATGAGCTCAAAGTCATAAGCCTTTCGGCTTGACTAATCCTCGCCAAATAAGCAAAACCAAAGACTCCAAAATATGTACAACCAAACACCCCTTGTGGGCTGTGATACGTAAAGCCAAATGCACCCTTAGTGCTCAAATAAGTTGATCCAAACGCACCACCCTCGTCAGGCTGTTAGCGAGCCGAGAAACCAGACCCCAACCGCACCCATGAGGGGATTGTGGTGTGGGCTGGACAAACAAACCGGACCACCCTTTGGGCTGAAAAATAAGCAGAACCCAAACGTCCTCGTGGGCTGAAATATAAGCAGACCCAAACGCCCCTTGCGGGTTGAAAATAAACAAAACCAAACGCCCCTCGATGGGCTGCTGGCGGGCCGAAAGACCAAACCAAACGGACCCTATTGTTGGTTCGTGGTGGTGTGGGCCGAAACCAAAACAAACACTCCCCCGGTGGGCTGTGGTGTTGGTCGAGGTCCAAACGAACCAAAATAAGCCATAAGCCCAAAATAAGCTATAAGCTTATCGAATAAGCAAAAAGGGAAAGAAAATAAATTAAACCAAAACACCCTATGTGGGTTTCGAACCTGAGGCCTCTCGGTCGGGTCTTTGTACCGAACACAAATCCAAAGCCACAAACCAATAAGCTATTGATTAGCTTATTCGAATAAGCTTTAAGCTTGATAATAGACTACATAATAACATTAATTTTATTTAACCAAATCAACCACAAAAGTTTAACTATCATTTTTTATAAAAGAAACATACATCAAATCCGATTCATATAAAAGATTAGAGCTTTCGATTCATTGATTATATTTCCAAAATTTGTGTCTTATTAATTAACCATCCAAATCGAAAAGTAAGAGTATAGAAATGAAAGTTAGACAAAAACCCACTTGTATATGTGGTTATACATCTCGGATTCGAGCCTAACACCAATATGAGATAATAAGAGACACCTGAAATATGAGATAATAAGAGACACCTGAATTGTTGTTGATATAACGTCTGATTGAAAACTTCCTTGTTTTAATTATTACTTTTATGAATTGTGTAATATGTTACGTTTGGCAAGTGAAGTGATTATTATTTTATAAACCCTAATTAGGGTGTTTGATTATTTTTGGTATATTCTGATTGCTTCAAATAGTTTTTAAAACTATGTATGTTTTTAAAACCCTAGATGTAATAAAATTTTATTATATCCTAAATATGTATTAATCGAATAAAATTATCTTTTTAATGGAAAATCATTTTTTTAATTGTTTATTTGATTTTCATAGTTTTAATTATTTGATAATTATTATAAAATTGTTTTGGTATTTGTCAGATGTTAGATACAGTTGACTTAATGTTTTAATAGTTATTAAATTAAGTGGGAGCATGGAATAGATATGATCAAAACCCTAGCTTCACATGTCTGTAAATATATGTTATGACTATTTGATGCATGATATATTGTTTATATAATTATTTGTGATAATAGTTGATTATGTATGAATAATAGATATGTTATGAACATATGGATAAATGATATATAGTTCATGTTATTGATGTGTTTTAAAGTTAATATGACAATTATTTGTTTAAATTGCATAGTTGACATGAATTGCAAGTCTGCATGATAAAATGTGATTATAGTTAGAACTTGCTTCATAGTGTCAATAATTGATTTAATGATTTGATTGTGGTATATGTTATTGTTTAAATAAATTATATCTTATTCTATGAGAATGCATAATTGTCTTGTAAGATAGCATATACTTGTTAAAATGTGATTAACATGACAATATTATGAATCTGTATGCCTGCTTATTTGTAATGTGAGTATTTGTGAAATACTAACACCCGTACAAAATGTTAGTAGTACCATCTGATCAGAGTAGCCTCCACCCCATATTTTTGACTCTCTACAGACCTTGTATGAATTTGGGATATGATGGGTTTGACTAGACTTTGTCCGACCTTGTTAGCAACGAACCCTGTGAAATGATCAGACCTTAAATAAGTGGATAGTCCGATCTAAGCTAAGGTACATAATAGGAGGAAACATGACATTGATAATTACAACCTTTTAATCTTGTTTTAAGGAATGTTTATATCTGCTCCCAATGAAGGATCTAAGAGTTGTATAATAGATATAATTGTAAACCTTACTTAACTTTCTATACTTGCATTGTCTTCGTGATCAATCTTGCGTTGTTGAGAGTATCTAGGATTTTAGTCTTTAACGAATTAATTATTGTTGTATTTTCTTGCATGCCTTTGGGTGGTTAATTGTTAAAGAATTGAATATTGATGATATTAATTATTTTGTTATCTTGTTATATGTTTCTTCTTTTTTTATCTTACAGATGAATAATCCCTTTCAAAGAATGTTTGAAATGGAGAAGTTGAACCATGTCAACTTCGCCAACTTGCGTTTTAACTTGAGAAAAGTTCTAAGTTTGGGGGTGGTTTTGAAATGGGGTTCTTTTGATTTTTGGTGTTTGAGTGTTTTAGAGTGGCTGGAAGAAGCGTCAAAAGTAACTTCTAATGTTTGGTTTGGGATATTCGCTTATTTACGTGTAAATGAATAGTTGTTCACTTGTTTGTAATGTGATTCGATATGGTTTTCACATGGGATTAAAAAGACTAGTTATGTATGTGTGGTCTTTAGGATTTGCTTATTTTAAAATTGTTCATTATATGAAAAAGTTGATCTTTGTGAATTAGTGGGTTCATTTTAAAAGAAAAATGAAATATCTTAAAATAAAAGAGGTTGAAGATGAAGGTTTGTGAAAAGTTCAAATGCTCTTAAGTTAAAGGCACACGGGGTTGTAATAGCCAATGACTATCAGCCGTTAGTCAAAGTGACTATTGGTGATGCGAAATGGAGATAGTGGGGATGGATGACAGACTTATTTTGAAATTGGGATGAACGGTGTATTTTGGATACAAGTTCAGGGACAAACAAGGTATTTTATTCTAAAATATTTGAGCAAACTTGTAAAGTTACGTTATTTATTACTAGTAGTATTTGTAATAAAAATCAGTATACTTGGTAATAAGTTTTTACATATGTATCTCAAATTGTATATGTTCCGATTATAGAAAAACAAACTATTATAATTGAGATCAGAATCAATATTTTTTAACATTGCAAAACTAAATTAGCATATTAAAAATGAATTGAATAGGTGGTATGGTGGTATCAAGCTGACATCATGGTTGCAACATTTGGAATTGTTTTACCTCATGATATAAGACCGGATGGTAAGGGATGGTGAAGCCATCACCTTTCACCATCTTCACGCTTGAACTCCTTGCCTCTCACCCAACTTCACGCATGAAACCTTCACCATGCACAACTCCCAAGTCAATTTGTGGTGAAACCTTCACCATAATATTACCGATGTTTAATTCTTTTTTATTTTGTGTGTGAGTGTGTGTGGAGTATTTAGTGGGATATATTTATATAAAGTGGGTATTTTAATGAAAGGTGAAGATGGTGTTGCCTTGCCACTAAATGGTGAAGTGAGGTGAAGAGGAGTGAGAGGAGAGAGAAAGCTGACGTGGCACTGATGTGTATGGTGAAAAAACACTTCCCTTGCCATCCAGCCTAACAGTGGTCAACATACACAATGTATTGTGATTTTACTAGTTTGGTTCTTAATTCGCGACAGTATGTAATGCTAAGTTAGTTCTTTCGTTCTTTCGTTCTTTCGTTCTTATGTTTGTAATATTTTATTTTATTTGAGTCTCACTCTCGTTTAATTATCTTGTTTAGCCGAGGTAAGGCGTCTTGTATTGTACTTTGGTCATTTTTTCGAGCTTTTTAATAATATGTTGCCTTTTTAAAAAATGAATTGAAGTAAAATATCCGAGTTTGGGTAACAACTCATCAATGCCCCTCTTAATCATTAACCATTAACCAACTGGGCTAGCTCAGTTGTCCACCAAGATTCTTTAAGGGCTTGGGAAGGGGAGGTTTGGCTAGGGGAGGTCTCAAGTTCGAGTCCCACTGAGACTTTTACCCCTTCAGGCAGAATAAGAGGAAATATAGGCGGAGTTCAGGGTTAGTATACTGCCCAATTAGATATCACTGCTACCTGAACCACTAACAACTAACAAGGCGTTAAAAAAAAAATAAAAAAATGCCCCTCTTATTCATTCGTTTATTGGTCTTGATCTTCAAATTAAACAAACACCCTCTTGCCAAATTACTCAATAGATGGCCCCACCTTGTTTGTACTATCCTCAAATTTGCTATATTAACCCCAAAATATAGACACATCATATTTGTCACACACACATACACAAATAGGTTGGGGAAGCAAAAACTTGCAGCCATGGATGCCCAACCATTTAGTGCTCCCACCAAAGGTGGCTGGACCACCTTCCCTTTTCTTATAGGTATGCCTTGTTACGAGTTCAATTTTCATTCAAAATATCAGTCTATGACGTTATTTGACGTTTAATATAATTCATAACCCTTTTCTTTTATTTAAATGCAGCAACTATGGGGGGTTTGACACTAGCCGCGGGAGGATGGTCTAGTAATCTTATCGTGTATCTAATCAATGAGTTTAATGTCAAAAGCATCGATGCAGCTCAAATTGCAAACATTGTAAATGGATGCATGACCTTGCTCCCGATAATTGGAGCCATATTAGCTGACTCATTTTTTGGCTCGTTCATAGTGGTTTTAGCTTCGTCTTTTGTATCCTTGGTGGGTATAGGACTAATAACCTTAACATCTACAATTGATACATTAAAGCCAGAACCATGTGAAAATGGCTCAAGTCTTTGTATGGGTCCATCAAAAGCCCAACTTGCAATATTGTACTCGAGTCTAGCTCTTGCGAGCATAGGTGTAGCGGGCACAAGGTTCACTTTAGCCACAATGGGCGCTGATCAATTCGATAAGCCGAAGCAACAAGGGGTTTTCTTTAATTGGTACTTTTGTACCATGTATATTGCAACACTTGGTAGTGTTGTGGGCATTGTATATATTCAAGACCATGTGAGTTGGGGATTAGGGTTCGGTATATCTTTTGCGGCTAACGTTATTGGACTGGCGGTTTTTGTGTGGGGTAGGCGATACTATCGGTTGCTGGAGCCACAAGGCAGCCCGTTTACTAGATTGGCATGTGTTTTAGTGGCAACTTTCCGAAAAAGGAAAGTTTTGCTGTCAACAAAGAGTGAAGATTATTGTCAAGAGCCGATGGATGGAGTAACAAAGTTGGCAGGAACAACTCCGACCAATAGCTTCAAGTAAGTATCTTCATATCTTTCCAATTTAATTCGTTAACTAATAATCAATAATTGAAAGTAATTCTAACCATATTCAATTATTGCATAAGTAGTTTAATAAGAGAAATAGCCGCAAAAGATATGCGTTTGTTGAAGATTTCTTAGTATATTATTGATAATTTTACAATGTAATTTGTAATCTCACTAGTTATAAGTACCATGGATTTACACATAAATCAAATTTATTTTAAAATTTTCATTTAAAAATACGGAAATATAAGAATTTAGCACTGTTTAATAATTTGTAAATGTGATATTACACGCACGAGGTTCAAACTATAAGTAAAACTAATAATTATATTTTAACTAAAATTTTTTGGCATGTACATAAAAGTCGTTCTTTCATTTTATAATCTCGTGTATCTACAAATTTTTTATATTAAAATTAAATTATTTATCGTTATCCGTATTCTAGTTGTTAACCCGTGTACGCACGGGTTATTAAACGCGGATTAAGTTCTGACAATGACAATAACGAACAGTAATATCTTAGCTACATTTGCTCGGATTCGAAAATATGATCAATTTTGTTTAATAATCTTATTGTTTGAGTGGTTTATATATGTTATATTTAGTTCGTGCATATACATCATAATATGTATGCATACGTTGATAGTGTTTTAAGTAAATGCTCAATTTAATAATAAGAATTATAACTATAACTATAATAATGATAATAATAATAATAATTGTAGTGGTTGTTGTTTATTAAAAAAATAATAAATAAATAAATTTAAAATATATATGGGGTTTTTGTTAAATATATAAATATTTTCAAAAATTTTGAAAATTAAAGATTTTACACTCAATTCCATAAACTTAGATTTAAGATTAGCCTCATTTTAAAGTTTAAGGTTTAATTGCAAATACCAATCAATGTATATATTTTATTTAAACTTATGTCTGAAATAAATTAAAAATAAAAAATAAAAAACTCACAAGCCATGGGTATTTTTCATTTTTTTCTCCACCAAATATTTCAAAAGTTTAACCAAACTAATTCAGTTTTGACTTTTATTAGCCGATAGGAGGACTCGATTTGCAATTGAGCCCTCTCATTGACTAATAGACGAATTAGCTTTTCCAATCAATACTTTCTCTTGTAATATAAAAGATTTGTTTCATATTTTTATGCGGATGAAAACAAAATGATTGTCATGATCACTAACTAACAAATGTTTTAGTGAAGACTTCATTGCTCATGTAATACGTAATAAAAAAAAAATGATTGATATTGATAGACAAACTAAAACTTGAACTATGCCATAATTTAAGTGTAATATTATTTCTTTCGTAAAGGTTAAGGGTTACAATTTGAGGCATGACAAGAACTAGATACATAATAAACAAGCTACGATTGAGCAAAATATATGAGAGTTTTAACATACATAAACGACTAGCTCGGATTTTCTTTTACCTATCTAGATTCGATTTAACGAGAACAGCTGCCTTTTAACTTGCCGGTCAACCCAATTTTAACCTACCAAGTATTTGCTTTCGTCAAAAATAGTTGTGTGCAACTCATTAAACCTGTCTAGATAACCGTTAAAATATTTGGTATGCGTTACATGTTTTCTAGCAAGAAAAGTGTCGAAGGACATCCTATCAAAACGTTGGTTAATTATACACATCACTAGCGAATTTTTAACACAAAGTTTCGAATCTCAAAATTTAAATAACAACACACACGTTTCTACTTTGCTTTGATTAATCTTTCTTTTCTTATGATCATAATTGGTGGTAACGAGCTGGGAAACCCGCGCGTTGGCAGCGGGAGTGTTTGTGGTACAATTTTTTTTTTTTTTTTTTTTTTGCGCGTTGTTGTGTATTTGTGCATTATTAATAGGAGTACAAAAATGTCATTTTGCGTACATGTCTACTAATGACTATTTAAAAAAAAAAAAAAAAAAAAAAAAAAGGACTGAATTTGCAAAAGTTGGCTAACTGGGGACTAACGGTGCCATGTACAGCTAACCTGAGGGACCATTTTGTAAATTTGTTATGAACAGTACACGCACTATTCCCACTGTTTTGCACTGTACTGCACTGTTTGGTACTGTAAAAAATATATTTTCAGGATTAGTCCCTGAAAGTGGCGGTTAGTTGCATAGTTAGTCCTTAGGGACTAACGGTGAAAATAAAAGTTAACCTTAGGGGCTGTTTCTGTTTAATATTTGCACAGAAACAGCCCCTGAAGTTATTATTCCGTTGCAAATTTAATCCATAACTGTTAGGTCACGGCCGTTAAGGACTAACTTTGCAATGGATCAATAACCTCAGGGGGTAAAATGGAAATTGTGGGAAAACTTTACAAAGAGCGCTTGGGGGTACTGTTACACGGTTTTTAATAGTTGTAATGAATTTTTTTTTTTTTTTTCGAAATTATTAAAAAAAAAAAAAAAAACTGTAGCATGAACAGTGCAAAACAGTGTTTTTGCACTATTCATCCTAATGGTTTTTAGTATATATAATAATAACTTTATATGATTAACAATTTTAATGATGCCAAAGCAAGTCTTTTACCGATTTTAAAATAGTTCATTTTTTATTAAATAGCGAGAATGATAAAAAAAAATAGCAAGTTGAGCACACCAACCATAAGGTAGTTGGTAACGTGGGCATCCATATCAGTGAGAATACATATTCTATTGTTTATTACATCATAGATAGATATTTTTTTCTTTTTCTTTTTTAAGTCATATCAGTGATAAATTTTTCCCGTTCACATCGGACATAAAAAATATACGAAACTATCACACATTGTATACTCGTGTCGGTTTATAAATTTAAGTGTAAAATTCATTCAAAAAGCTATCTTAAAAGTGAAAGGAACACCTAGAATTTATAAACCATCAATCAATTTCATACTTTGTTGATATGAGATCGTAACAATGCCCCACATTTTGAAGAACCAATGTCCACGTTGGTCACGGCTATTTTGGTCTCGGTTGTCACCGTTCTTTTTGGGTCCAATCCACCACGATCCATAGGGCACCACTCCGAGCTTCTTGGTTACGAAAATGTTGGTCACGGTTGGCATCCTTCTTTTTCTGGTCCAAGTAGTCATCACTCCATAAGCCACTACTTCGAGTATTAGAACCTCAAATGGTAAAGCTAGCTCTTATACCATTTTTTTTTTTTTTTTTTTTGAAAGGCTAGCTCTTATACCAATTGATACGAACCTATCTCATACTAGGCTCGTATTAGTTCATAAGTCAAAGTGTAGAACTTACTCAAAAATTAAGCTTAGAGGAAAGGACACATAGACTTCATAAACCACCAACCAATCTCATATTTGGCCGACGTGGGATTATAACAAAAAATTAAGCAACCTCTTAGTTACGATCCTAAAACATACTTTTATGTTTTGAAAGAACATTTGACCTGACTGTATATGAGTGTACTATCAACCAAATGTCCAAACTGAAGTTCTGGTTTTCTTTTGATCGGTTGAAATATGTGTTGTTTAATTTGTAGTATTATAAATATGTCAGTATTTTTGTTTTATAAAAGAAAACTTGCTCATACATTCACGTGATTAAAGTTTAAGATTTAAGATCATTTGAGGACCAAACTTTTTTTACATACCAAGGGACTAATCTCCACCCTCCATCTTTATTTGATCTAATGGATGAGATTAATCCCAACAATTTAAAAAACCCACTTTCATCCTTTTTTTTCAAATATTAATATCTTTCAAACCGTTAATCGTTAAGCGAAAAAAAATATGCCGTTACGACGAGCATTTAATTATCTTTCTATAGATAGGCAATTTGATATATTTTCGACAATTTTTTTTTTTTTCATTTTTTTTACGTTTTTTTTCGTGGCCGAAAAAATCATATATGATATATCATATATGATATTACATATCATATATGATATATATGATATATCATATATGATATTACATATAATATCATATATGATATGTAATATCATATATGATATATCATATATATCATATATGATATGTAATATCATATATGATATATCATATATGATTTTTTCGGCTACGAAAAAAAACGTGAAAAAAATGAATTTTTTTTTTTTGTCGAAAGTATATCAAAATGCCCGTCTATAGAAAGATAATTAAATGCTTGTCGCGATGGTGTAATTATTTTCGCTTAACGATTAACGGTTTAAAAGATATTTAAATTATAAAAAATGAGTGAAATATTAAATGCTTTTAATCTCAACCATTGATTTCTTTTAGATGGATGGTGGGGATGAGTCCTTGGTATGTGAGGAATGTTTGGTTTCTAAAATAACTCGACTTAAAGTTTAAAGTATATCAATTGTCACCTTCAAACAACTCATCTGCTAGGTGTGAACGAGAAATACATGTCACTGAAGCAAAAACATGAGTAATTGGGCACATCGAGTGTGAATGTGCCATGCATGCTCCATTCCATTTGCCACTGGGGTGGACCAAAATCGTTATGGAACCAAAAAGTCAAAAAGTAAAAGAAATCTAAAACCAAAACCTAAACCAAAAACGAAACCACAATTATATTGGTTTATTTTTTCCGAGATGTTAACTAGAACCACAATTATATAACGTTATATGTTTGGTCCAAAATTTAACTAGAACCAAATTTTATTGTTTAAAATTAAAACTACAAATGGTAGCCGCACCATTTTGACACTTTTATATGTTTCAGCTAAAAAAATAAAATCAACTTTAAAGTTATGCATGGTCTGTTTAGGGCTGAGATAGTTCAAGTTAGTTCTTTTTTAAGATATGTTTAAGGTTGTTTATTTGATTCAGTCCACTAGTGTTTGTTTGATTACACATGAGTTATGACTAAAATAAGCAGCTTTGCATAATAAAACTGCTACATGCAGATTGTTAATTATTTCAATATTGCAATCTTAAACACTAGCTTATAAACTTCAAATGTATACAAAAGAAAACACTAATGAATGATAATTGATATTATGGTATAGGTTCTTGAACCATGCAGCTCTAGTGACCCAAGGGGACACCACCTCGGATGGCACCATAAAAAAACCATGGAACTTATGCACAATACAACAAGTAGAAGACCTCAAAGCTCTTATAAGAATTTCCCCAATATGGACAACTGGTATACTTTTGCATACTCCAATAGCTATGCAAATGGGCCTAATAGTCCTCCAAGCACTATCCATGAACCGTCACCTCGGACCCCACTTCCAAATCTCAGCCGGGACCATGATGGTCTTTGTTATGATCTCAACCGCCGGTGCATTAGCTATAATTGACCGTTTCATTATACCCTTATTCCAAAAACTCACAGACACCCCACCAACAATTCTAAAACGAATTGGAGTTGGTCACGCTCTCACAGTTATAAGTATGGCTATTTCAGCCCTGGTAGAAGCAAAACGCCTCTCCCTAGCCCGGGCTCACAACCTTCATGGCAGTTCAGTTGTGCCAATGTCTGCATTTTGGATGGTCCCACAATTACTTGTTGTAGGTGTTGGAGAAGCGTTTATGTTCCCTGGTCAAGTGTCGTTATATTACCAAGAATTTCCAAAGTCACTTAAGAGCACAGCGGCTGCAATGGTGGCTATGATTATTGGGATCGCGTTTTATTTGAGCACTGCAATAATCAATTTCATTAGGAAAACAACTGGATGGTTGCCTGATGGAATCAATGATGGGAGGATGGATAATGTGTATTGGGTGCTCACGGTACTAGGGTTGATTAACTTTGGATATTTCTTAGTATGTTCATGGTTGTACAAATACCAAAATGTTGAAAAGGATGAGCTCACTGCTAGTTCTGCAGATCCTTGCTAAGTACTGTAATATACAAATGAGGTTTGTTACATCCACAAAATATTCACAAATAAACGTTCAGAAAATGATGTGGTATCACATTTGGACCACTTATTTTCTTTTCTCCATTACAAACTCTTCTTTTTTAACCAATCATTTTGCTACACCTCATTTTGTGAAAATATTTTTGTAAAGTTTATGTGGATATAGTATTTCTCCAAATATGTTTATCTAAGTTAACTGTAAAGTTTATGTGGATATATAGTATTTCTCCAAATATGTTTATCTATTTTTGTAAAGTTTATCATTTTGCTATACAAATATGTTTATCTTGTTAGACTACATAATTCCTCGTGAGTATTATTTTATTGTTGACCATTATTTATAATTGTAAAACCTATATACCCTAAGCCCACAAACCGGGCTTGGGCTTATTTATTCTCTAATACTCCCCAGCAGTCCAAGCGGCGAAATCGCGAAAGCTCGGACTGGAGTAGTAAACTAGAAAAGAAAAAAAAACATAATAAAAACATAACTTTAATCGACTCGTAACAAAACCGTACCAACAGTCGACTTTTGTCAACTGGTACCAACGGTCGGCTAAGACGACTGGTAACACAACCATACCAACGGTCGACTTTAGGGACCGGTAACAACGGTCAACTTTAGTCGACTGGTAACAAAGCCGTACGAACAATCGACTAACAAACAAACAATAAAACAACTATAACTTCTTCTTTTTTTAAACAATAAAACAAAAACATAAACATGAATCCTCAATATTCTTAATCCTACACTTCTTTGACATGGTGTCTTGATGAACTGGTATTGATCCTTGAGCAACCTAGGATCTTCAAACATATTGTGATACCCATCTTCTATCATGTGAAACCCACCGATGTAAGGAAGCAACAAGGCAGCTTTGGAGATGATATGGCAAAGCATATACAAAGGATGGAAAAAGAAACAGATCTTAGGAACAAGAGTCAACGAGCCCCAAAACTGTTAAAGATTTAACTCTGCCACACAATTCTAATAACCGATCAATAAGCCACTTGACTTTTAACACAAAGAATTAACGAAATATTGCATTCGGTGGGGAGAAAATATTTGCAGATAAAAGGACACTTTTCACGGATAAGGGTAGAAAATAAAATTAAGGCTAGGGTTTGACGGGGAGGCGGCTCGACGTAGCCGATTAGGTCTGAGGATCAGACCCGCTTCGATACCATATTAGACTACATAATTCCCCGTGGGTATTAATTTATTATTGATCATTATTTATAATGGTAAAACCCTAATACCCTAAACCCACAAACTGGACTTGTGCCTATTTATTCTCTAACATATCTAAGTTACCTGTTTGCAATGAATAATACTTGTACTGTCTTTAGATGTTACTCCTGAATTACAACATACATCAACTAAAGGGTTTTTCTTTAAGTTACCAATATGCACTTATTTCATTTTCCTCATTTTATTCATTGCAATTTTTTTTTCCAAGTCATTAGAAGATGTTTTGTCTCTCATTGGGTTATTTATAATGACAGAAAGAGAATACAACGTCATTACTAAGATATAGAACACACTAATATTTAACAGCTCCAAAAATGCTGTTAGATTAATTGGAAAAGCTTAGAAGAATTTCTTTTGGTTAGGCTCTTTGGGATCTAGCAAACTGGCATGGATTGCATGGAAAAAGGTGTGTTCTCCATCAACTTCTTGTGGAATTGGAATTGGAAGTCTCCAAAGCTTTACTTCGCAATGTTAACTAAATGCTGGTGGCCATTTTACATGGGACCAAATTCACTTTAGCATCATATTGTTACCTCAATCCATGGATCAAAAGGTGGGTTAGACGCTGAAATGAATACGTCACCTCACACCACAGGGCCATGGAAATTATCGATTATTGATTTAAAATATAACCTCCTCAAATTCAATATCAATCTACACACTGTGTTTACAAGGAAAGGGAGGGATTGAAGCTCTTTTTGTTTCTGGTAAGACATTTGGCAGGGGACTTCGACCTTAAAGGAAACTTACACAAGGGCAGAGCTTTTTGGAGCTTTTTGAGGCGATGAGCGGTGAGCAATGAGCTTTTTGATTTTTAGTGTTCGTTTGGCAAAAGAGCGGCGAGCTTTGCTATTTTTTTAGGAAAGCTCATTTTTCCAATGCTTCTTTAAGAAGCTGTGAGCGGTGAGCAGTGAGCGGTGAGTACAGTGAGCTGCTACTGCTCATAGCTCACTGCTACTTTTGCCAAACATAGCCTATATCATCTCGAAACTAACACACTATGGCTATGTTTGGCAAAAGTAGTTGTGAGCTGTAGCCACAGCTCACTGCTCACCGCTCACAACTTCTTAAAAAAGCATTGAGAAAATGAGCTTTCCTAAAAAATAGCAAAGCTGACTGCTCTTTTGTCAAACGAACACTAAAAATTAAAAAGCTCATTACTCACCGCTCATCGCCTCAAAAAGCTCTAAAAAGCTCTGCACCGAACATAGCCTATGCAAAATTAGTGATCAGTATGGTTGGGATTGAACGCTTCTCATGGACTTGGAGTAGGCCACTATTTGACGTAGAATGGAATCTTGAATTAAAACCCTAACAAGAGTTAACCAAAAATTAAAGACTAAAGTCAAGAATATATTGACAATTGAATGCCAAAATAATAAAACCAAGCCATATATTTATAACGAAGTAAAACTTGGGGAACAAGTAACCTAAACAAAGTAGAATTCGACTTAAACTAAAAAAGGTATATCCAGCTATCAAGCTCTCTACGGCGTAAAGAGGGTTTTCCTTCTACGATGTAGAGAACTTTGACGCATGAAAAATACTTATTTGAGAGCTCTACGGCGTACGGAGACAAATGCCTCTACGCCGTGAAGAAACCTAAGAAAAAATAAATTAATAGACGTAGCTTCTACGGCGTAGGCATGGAAATCCATCTAAGCCGTAGAGAAAGCTAAACTTCGTTTTCCTGATTCGGGTCCTCTTGCCATGCTTCAAGTGCTCCGTGTACTCTTCAACGAGTTATTCGATCTTGTCCTCATCATTCCCCCTAACTTTAAAAGAACTCGTCCTCGAGTTTATTTCTTCAATCTCATCCTCGGGGTGAAACTCATAAATACTAGTGCATGTCATAGCTTTTTTTTCATCTTAAATTGTGAGGATTTAAGCCTTTTTGTATTAAACATACATCTTTTATGCTATATATTTTGCTATGAGTGTGCCGGTGATTATGTTGATTCTAGAACTTGTACTTGTTATGCATTACGGTTAAAATCACTTTCGCGTGATAAAAATATATTCAAGTGATAAGACGCAACTTAGGATTTACACCAAATGACCATCCATTTACAAAAATAATTTTTGCTAACCACATCGGTTAGCTAAACCTCGTATTTGGAACCCATTTGTTAGCGTTTACCTTTAACACTAGATGCCCTTAGTTAAACCTTCTGAGCCATTATTTTCTTTTGTTTAAATCCAGAAAAATACAAAATATTTTACACTTTACACCTTAGCCTTACCCGAATCAAGTTCATTCGAAGTTCGAAAGCTATCTTTTTTTATGATTACGCATTGGCCACACTTTGAAATGTGTATGTGTTGTTTCAACGAAGAAGGAGGTCACTACTCTTATTTGTATTTTTGTAGTGTGTGCTCATCCAAAGTGTGGGGATGACGATGAAAGGAGAAAGAGTTTGAAAAAAAATGTGAATAAAGTGAATAGCCAATGTGCTATAATGTATGAAGTATCAATTAGCCAATGTGCTAAGAGGTGGTAAGTAAGTATGAACATTCGGAATGATGATCGAAGAAGTTGGGAAGTAATCTTTTATGGTATAAAGAGTTAGAAATGGAGTTTGGACTTGATTTTGATTTTTATTTTCATTTTGTAGAAACTAATCACAAATAATTCCCATGCCTTATCCCTTCTTTTATCAAATTACTTTATTCTTTCGGATATAGTAATGGCTTTGTGAAAATATGTAGTACGTGGATATTTTAGTGACCATCCGGTTTTTGAATAAACGAATGACGCGCCAGCGATCTAGTGCGTATTTTGGTGACCATCCGTTATGCAAATAACGCGCCAGCGAGCCAAGGTACATTCTAGTAACCATCCGTTGTTTGGTTAATCAAAAATTCGCGCCAGCGATCTATTATATTCTTGTATGAAATGTTTGAACATTAGCCGGTAACCCTTTTAACCTAAACCCGAATAAAAGACCTCTTTGATGTTATATTTATTTGTTTTGATACTTGTACAAGCCTATGGTAAGACGCAGGAATCATGACTGGGCAATGAGTGATTTACATATACCAATCAATCTACATATGAGTGTTGAGTGAATTCCAAAATCATTCGTGAGGTGCTTAGTTATGTTATCAAGCTCAAGATTAATTTGTTTATCTTTCAGGAATATTCACATAAAAATACAAATTAACAATTATTCTTTTAGGATGGTTGTTAGATTTTTGGGAATCATGATATCGATACCATTGAAATCATTTTTCTAAATGCTAGACTTGCTCGAGGGCGAGCATAACTTAAGTGTGGGGGAATTTGATAACGCTCAGAATGAGCATGTTTTTAGTTGCGTTATCGTTAGTTTTGTGCATCATCTTTGGTTATATTTATATGTTTTTGTTACTTAATCGTGAAAAAGTGTATATGCAAGTGAATGTAGCCAAATACAGGAAAAGATGATGAAAAGACGAAGAATTGGAGTAATTATGCACATTTGGAAGATTCCCGATATTGAAGCGAAGTTAGAAACCACGCAAGGATTCAGTGATTTGAAGGTATCAAGATTTCCATGATTCTACGTCAAGGAAATATCAAGTTCTATGGAAGAAATCAGTGCCACAACCAAGGATAGAGTACGCAATGAATTAAGTCAAAGAAAAGTCAAGATTGTGAGTACAAGAGGACTCCATCTAATCGGATGGAGCCCGCGTCCGATTCGGATGGATATTTTGGGAAGTAATCAGTTGATCGGATGGATCCTCATCCGATCGGTTGGACTGATGTTGCAGTTACAAAGAAGCATTAATTGATGGTTTTACTCCTCATAATCATTGTGGCCGATCATTTCCTTCATATTTATTGTCCTAGGTCGTTTTTACTTGGATAATAAGTGTTCTTTTACTACATAATGGGATCCAAGGCTAGATACTAAGGGTGACAACTTATTCTTGTGATAGACTTTACACCAAAGCTATTACTCACTTATTATATTGCCCGAAAGTCTAGAAGTGCTGTAAAAACGTCCAGGAAACATTGAGTTAAAGTCTCAAGTGTTTGGTTCGAGTTTGGAGTTGTTTACGAGTCGTATTAGGTGATTGGAGGAGCGTGGTTGCTATAGTTCCACGAATCTAGTTCTTGTAATTCTAAGATAGGTATATCTTTTTTTATTTGCAATGAACTACTTTTAGTTTAAGTTTAAGAGTAAACTCCAAAATACATCCCTGTGGTTTACCCAATTTCGCATCATACATCCAAATTTTTTTTTGCTCCTTATACATCCCTCCGTTAGTAAAAGTCAAACACAATACATCCACGAGGACGAACGGTGCAAAGATTGTGTCGTTAAATTGGACACGTGGCAGTTATCTCTTTTTAAGCGAGGGTATTTTAGTCCTTTTATCTTCCACACCTACTCTCACCATTCTTTTCTTTTAAATTTTAATACTCTTCTCAAACACAATTCTTTTAATACACTACTCTCACCAGATTCAATATTTAAACCAATTCAAAAAGCCAAACCAATTCAAAAACGCTAAGAACAATATCAGCCATAGAACATAAACAACAACAATCATTAATTATTAACACAAGCACCAAATCATTAACCCAAATTTCTCAAAATCCAAATTCAAAACACAATCCATCAAATCAAAATCAAATTCCACTGAAACCCATTTCACAGTCCATTGTTCTGAAATCAAAATCAAAATCCAAATTAAAGCCGCATCGTCCTTGTGCTTGTGTCTTCGATTAAACAACAAGATTTGGGTTTGTGATTCGGATTTGTGTTTGTGATTCGGTTAAACTTTATAGTTGGTGTTCGGTTAAACTTTAAAAGTTTAAAAGTGTTGTTTGTGATTCGGATTAAACAACAAGATTTGGGTTTGTGATTCGGTTAAACAACAAGATTTGGGTTTGTGATTCGGTTAAACTTTAAAAGTGTTGTTTGTGATTCAGATCTAAAAGGATAGAACTTTGTGTTTGAAAAGAAAAGAATGGTGAGAGTAGGTGTGGAAGATAAAAGGACTAAAATACCCTTGCTTAAAAAGAGATAACTGCCACGTGTCCAATTTAATGACACAATTTTTGCACCGTTCGTCCTCGTGGATGTATTGTGTTTGACTTTTACTAACGGAGGGATGTATAAGGAGAAAAAAAAAATTGGATGTCTGGTGCGAAATTGGGTAAACCACAGGGAAGTATTTTGGAGTTTACTCTAAGTTTAATGAAAGTTATGTTTGTTACTTTTGTTCTATTATGATGAATGATATGGAGTAATTTGTTGGTATACTTGTGTGTATGATGTAACTAATATATGAGTATTCTTATCTAGAGTGATGCATGAAAATCTTTCTTATTTTATGAGTTTGTTGGAATAACATCTAGTCTTGCTTAATTTGTAGGTAAAAACATTCAAATAATAAAAAGGCCGAAAGGATTTTCTTCATGTTTTTATTCCAAAACATTAGTGCACGAATTAGTATGGATCATGATGTGTGACAATCATCATGTTTACTCATTAAAATAGATTTGAACGATTTCATCACGAGAAAAGGCCGAAAGGATTCGTAAGAACAAATAAGATAAGAAATGCTTTTTAAAACAAATTGAGTTACAAGAGAATTATCGTATTAGTTAAATACGCTGAAAGGGTTAACTAATTGGGAGAATTCTTAATAATGATCTTTCATGATATAAACCATTGAGTGATAATCATTTACATTAGGTTGTGCATCATTACAAGTTACACCAAACTTTATGAATACTCTATGCAATTGGGCATGAATCACACAAGTATACGTTTTTATTTATTGATATTTGTTACTATTGAATTTTCGCTATAAATTGGATTGACAACCCTTTTTACAAACTCTTGCTATATTGAATTACAATAATCACAAATCCCTTGGGATGATCTCGACTTACCCACATTTACTATTACGAACGAGTATACTTGCTCGTATGTGTTAAATAGATAATCGGTTAAATCGTGTTTTATAAATTTTAAAAATTGTACACGTTGTAGCACATGAATTCGAAAGGTTCTTTCCTGAGCATAGATATTAAGATCTATGCTCAGACCAGAAAGTTGATCTCAAAAAGTTCTTCCCTCAGCATAGATCTTCAGACCAGAATTTTGATATTTGGCAGATTTTTGTCGTTTTGTTTATTTTGTATAAAATAAACCGTAAGTCGTTAGAGGTCGTGCCACCCGTCGTTTTAAAGGTTTATGAGTCTACTTTCATCTAAAAATAGTTTCAACTATTGGTTTGTAATAGTTTTTTATCAGTTGGTCAAAAAGTAACCGAAGGTCCATTATAGTTGAGTCATTTCCGCATGAAAGTCTATAATTTTTTTGGTCAAATCGAGCGCGGGGCGTAACATTTGGCCAAATCTTGCATGGCCGCAATTAAGCTTAAGGCACTCGATGGTTCAAAATATTTCCATGTACACCTTATTCGATCATTTATGTACGTATGTTATAGTTTCTTCAATTCATCCATATGAGGCCGGTAGGACGAAGTGTTAGATGACTTGGTTACGGCCCAAGCCTAATTGTGTGCTTAGGGTCCATAGGTTTTAGGGTTATGATTATGTTACTCTTTTAGAAGTCATATATCTATTATAAATAGATATCGCCATCTCTTATGTGAAGACATTCAATAATATTGCTATTTACTATTTTACGTGGTATCGGAGCATTGGGTACAACCCACAACAAGTTTGTTATCCTCCGGTCATCGGTTACTTGCCTGTGATTCGGAGGGATCCCGCCATATTTATTTTCTACCTCTTCATTGTTTTTTTAGCATTTTAATATCTTTTTATTCTATAAACCCTTCTAGCCTACAAAACCCTATCCGTCAAAACACACTCAGATTATGTTGATTTAGTCATCAATCAACTACTTTTGTCTTATCAACATTACTCGTTGTTTTAACGCCGAAGATCATTGTCGTCTTTGAAGAAAATTTGATCAAGAAAAAATGCCGCTCCTACCTAAGGGAAAGTAAGTCGTGACGTAAAAAAAAAAAAAAAAAAAAAAAGCCACAAAAAAGGAGGAAGTCGTCAAGCAGTATCTAACTTTGCCGCCAAATACAACTCTACCTTCGTGCAACTAAACTAAAAGGAAGAAGCAAACAAAAGTCCAAAGACAAAAAGCAAGAAGATGATTTCAATACTTGATTCAGTTTGACTGTTCAGTTTCCTCCCGGTTAAACTGTGGGGGAGTGTTAGATGACTTGGTTACGTCCCAAGCCTAATTATGAACTTAGAATCCATATGTTTTAGGGTTATAATTATGTTGCTTGTTTAGAAAGTTATATGTCTATTATAAATAGATACCACCATCTCCTACGTGAAGAAATTCAATAATATTGCTATTTATTATTTTACACAAAGGACTCTATGTTTAAATCACAATCGTTGATAGCCAACCGCAATTGACCATGTGACATGTCTGACTAAATTATAGATCTATATTTTGACTAGCTAAGGGAATTCAGACTTGGATTTTTAAAATATCGTTACCAAGTCTTTATTTTATTTTATTTGATAAAGTTAGAAAGTCTTAGGATACAAGTAGATGAGTGAAATAGTTTGATTATAGGTTTAAATCTATTAAGTTACATTAATATACGACAATTTATTACAATGTCTTTATTTTAGGGTATTTTCTTATGTACTAACAAAACCGGGTCTACCCCGTGGGCCTCTACCTATTTTCACGGAATATACAAGTCGACAAAGCAGACAGTACAAACGGCTACAGCAACAAGTCAACACACCCTCTCTACATAGAGAGGGTGGTTATAACCTCAGTTTATTACAATGTCCTTATTTTATTTTATTTTCTTATTTGATAAAGTCACAAAGTCTTAGGATCCAAGTAGAATAGTAGATGACTGAAATAGTTTGATTATAGGTATAAATCTATGAAGTGACATTAATATACGACAATTTATATTCATATGATCAAGATTCAGTACGTCTCTTTGGTAACTTTTGCATTCTTAAACTTTGCGAGAATTACTACTCTCTTTTACTGTAAAAAGTGTGTCTATACTTTCATTTTGTTTTGATTCTGATAGAGTGATAGATAAAAAATCAAAATCAGAATCAAAATATCTACTGTAGCAAAACTTGTGATGAATGATTCGTTAACAACGACTAAATACTCCAATTAATTATTCACTCATTATTCCGCTTTCATACCATGCATATGACCCTACAAAACATTGCTATATTTACCCTAAAATGTACACACATCTGTCACATACACTACAATACCAAGTCTGATTTCTTGAACTTGTGTGAAGTTAGGAAGCAAATACTTGCAGTCATGGCTTCACCACAACAATCTGGTGCACGAACGAAAGGTGGCTTTACCACCTTCCCTTTTATCATAGGTATGAATTACTCACTAAGTTCTTTCCATCTATTTACAATTTCATCGTACCCAATCCTGCTGAAGCGGGGCACGGGTTATTCACAATTTCATATAGCTAAAATTAATCAAGGGCTTGTAGCCTAGCAGTTTATGTGTTGTGAGATGATCTCCAGCTAAGTGTTTATGAGTTCAAGTCTCGTCCGACAGTGGTATATATATTTGTATGTAGTATAGAGTGAGTACGTGTGTTAGTGTCTTTCAAAATAAAATTATAATAGAGATCACTTTTTTCTTTTGGATGTAGTAACTATGGCGGGGTTGACTCTAGCGGCTGGAGGATGGTCTTTTAATCTTATCGTATATCTAATCAACGAATTTGATGTCAAAAGCATCGATGCTGCTCAGATTTCAAATATTGTTGGTGGTTGCATGACCATGCTCCCAATTCTTGGAGCCATATTGGCTGACTCCTTTTTTGGCTCGTTCATAGTCTTTGCAGTTTCATCTTTAATATCACTAGCGGGCATAGCACTACTAACCCTAACATCAATACTTAGTTCACTAAAGCCCACACCAGCCATGCGAAATTGGCGTGAGTGTTTGTATTGGGCCATCAAAAGCTCAGCTAACGGTCCTGTACACAAGTTTAGCTCTTGCTACTATAGGGTGGCAGATACAAGGTTTACGCTAGCAACAATGGGTGCAGACACTACTACACAAAAGGTTATATAGATCACTTCATATAGATCGGTTATGTCAAAAACTGATCTATGTAAGAGAAAATAGGGGAAAATATAATAAATAGATCGGTTTTTTGGTTAATAACCGATCTATATAGTTTCAAAATTTAATAGATCGGTTATTAACGAAAAAACCGATCTATATATACTCAAAATTCACCAAAATATTTTAGCGGAGATAAATCCCCCCATTTATTTCACCAAAAGTTGAATAACCCCGCCATTTATTTCACCAAAACCAGATCTATACACATTGACTAACACATTTATCTCATTAAATCTCATTCACTACAAAAACCAACCACATCCCACACCATCACCGCCACACCGTCGACCACAGCACCACTGCCACACCGCCACTGCCACACCGCCAACCTCCCACACCATCACTCTTCTTTTCTTTCTTTCTTCCTCTCTTTATGTTTGTGTTTGTGGTTTACTTGTTTGTTATGTTTGTGTTTATGATTTTGTTTAATTTTTGTTTGTGTTTTGTGTAGTACTCAACTCACCACCGTTGCTTCTGTCCGACCCACCACCACTGCCGCCGTTGCTGCTGTCCGACCCACCACCACCACCGTTAATTGCTGCTACTGATGTAAGTGTCATACTTGTCTTTTTTAAAAACTTTTTTATTATTTATGATTGGTATAAAATGCAGTTAGTTATAAATGTGTAGTAATAACATTTGATGCTTATATATCTAATTGTTTTAATTACAAAAGCTGGCAGTCTTAATATTCTTATATATGAATTCTATATTACAGTAGTGTTGATAAGCTCTTTATCAAATAAGATCATGTAGTGTTGGAAGTAATTAGGACTGCATTAGTACAATTTATTGTAAAATGATTTTTTTTAGAACAGGATTGTAAAATGACTTGATGCCTCAACATTCATTGAGTGACACTTTTCCTGATTTCTTATTGATGCATCTTGATAAGTGGGTGGATTCTTAGTTTAAGAAATAGTTGGAAAAGCAGAAAGTCTCTTGTAGGATAAATGGATGACGCGCGTGTTGGTGACATAGTTTAATTAAGCAGAAAAATCCTAAACACCTGCTGAATGTGTCCTTTGTTTATGCCAACAACAAATGAGACCCGTATGATAATTTCATATTTTAAATGTGTGACATAGTTTGTACTGAGGTTACGTTTATTTGCAGGGGAAGAAACTTATTATATCTTTAACAAAGGCACGTATAAAGTCGGACGGAAAGGTATTCCGTATTCGTTGTTACATTTTTTGATATTGATGGCCTAAGTGTGACTGCTTATTAAGTTGTTTTTATGTATAGGGTGTGATATAATTGTTAATAAAGATAAAGGCGTTTCGCGGGTCCATGCTGAAATAGTCGTTGATGCAATGGTTGCGTTAGACGACACCAAGAAGAAATCGTCTGGAGTTAGGATAAGAGATTGTTCAAAGTATGGAACTTTTGTTAAGAAGCCTGTCGGGGTGAAAGAAAAAGTTCATGAGTTTCCGAATAAGGAGATGATGTTGAATGAGTCGGACCTTGTTTCGTTTGGAACTGGTAATGCTACCTACAGGTATACCGAGTATAATTAGAAAAAAACGTACTGTATTTGTTTATAGTATGTTGATAGAATTGTAATTGTCGGGAATGATATGTGCAGGTTTAGTTATGTCCCACTCGTGTTTTTTGTTTGTGGGTTGAAGGCTGCTCAGTTAAAAGAGCTTCAAGGGAAGATACCATCCATAGGTTAGTAGTTGCGTCATATTAATTACTTAGGCTGTTATCTTTAGGTGATCCATGTTTTTTGGTTAAACAATGGTACATTATCGTCTGCAGGTGCATCTATGATTAAAAAGTGGAGCGTAAAGTGCACACATGCTCTTCTTGATGATAATGTATCACTGAATGCCGATGTAGTTGATGCTATAATGTCTAAAAGACATATTGTTAGCTATAAATGGATAGAGGTACTGTTACTGTTTTTTTCTGTTAATAATTTGTATGTGTAATTGCTGATATGCGTTTAATAACAATAATAATGTGTTATGGATGTAATAACATTATAATATCAGCTTTTTATGCCCAAGGACATGAAGCATAATGCCATAGGGCGATGGTCGGCTTCTAATCCGGACATCATTTCCCTTGTTTGGAGGTTTTACGTAAAGGTGTGGCGGGGAGATCAGAGGGTGGGTTACTCCATTTAGTTTAACTGTGTAAGGACAGTGAATTGAGGATGGGTCACCTCCTAAGGGAACTTGAGTGCAAATGCAGATTAGGAGACCCTGACCAAACTATGCGCCATTATAAGCAGGCTGGGTCCGAAGCTGATCCGGATCTGATTATAAAAGCTAAGAAACTGCAGGTGCACCTTAAGCGGTGTAACGAGGCTAGAAAACTATAAGACTGGAACAAATTACTGGAAGAGACCATCCTAGCAATATCTGCTGGTGCAGATTCTGCATTACAGGTAACTATATAGATCGAGATTATTATTTATAAGCTTCTTAGTTGTTAGTATTGAATAAATGAGATTCTTTAATGAATATGTGGTGTCTTGTATTGAAATAAATATAGATTTATACATTGAAAGCTGAGGCGTTGATAAAGTTGCATAGACATCACGAAACAGATCAGGTGTTGAGCAATGCGCCAAAGTTTGAAGATGAGGATTGCACCAAGTTTTATGGTCCAGTTTGCCATGCTAATTTGCTGGTTTTTAAGTTGAAGAAAATTAATGTATACTTTGTTTAGAAGTTATCTTCATAAATTAAATCATTGGTTTTTAAAGATGTTTGGTTGTTGATTATATTTTGCTACTATTATAGGATTGATGAGGCACTGGAGGCTTCTCAAATGGCAGAAAAGATGGACTCAAATAATAAAGATGTGAACACGATGCTGCTAAGAATAAAGGCAGTGATGGATTCAAGGTCCAAGGGAAATGAACTTTTCAAGGCTGCCAAATACTCTGAGGCGTGTGTTGCTTATGGGGAGGGACTTTACAATGACTCTTTCAACTCCGTGCTGCTTTGTAATCGTGCGGATTGTCGAACCAAGCTTGGTCAGTTTGAGAAAGCCATTGACGACTGCGACATGGCCTTGAACATCCGTCCATCTTACAGCAAAGCTAGACTACGAAGAGCTGACTGCTATGCTAAGGTGAATTACCCTTTTAAACAACCCACTTTTTTGTTTATTGCAGGTTTCTGATTTCTACTTGTGTGATTACACTACATGTTTAGCTAATTACATGGGTGTCCAGAAAATGATATACTTTCATTGTGGGATATAAGACTTATTAACTTAACGGCTTTTGGTAAAATGATGCAGAATTACATTGCTGTTAAGAGACTGATGGGACATAAAACATTTGGGTGTTGGGTGAATATGGAACTGCAGATGGTAAATATTCTGCTTCTTACATCAGTGGCAAGCTATGTGACGTTGCAGAAGCACATTCGAGTGATGAGACATTGGAAGCACATGTAAAAAATGGCTGTTGATTAGCTAATGAAATGTATAATTTTCATTCGACAGATATCATTTGTTTTATTTATTTTTTTTTTTTGAAAATGGACTTAATAGATCGGTTATTTGGTATCAACCGATCTATATGTGTTATCATATAGATCGGTTATTGGGTATCAACCGATCTATATGTGGTGTCATATAGATCAGTTATTGGGTATCAACCGATCTATATGTAGTTCATATAGATCGGTTCTCAACCGATCTATATGTGACTCGCTCATAAAGATCACTTTTGTATAGAGCGGTTCAAAACCGATCTATATGTGGGTTTTCCACCGATCTATATAAGCTTTTGTGTAGTAGTGAGATCAGTTTAACAAGACCAAGCACCAAGTTGTTTTCTTTGATTGGTTTTATTGTACCATGTATGCAGCGTCATTTGTTAGTGTTGTGGGGATCATATATATTGAAGATAATGTGAGTTGGGGATTGGGGTTTGGTCTATCTTTTGCGGCTAATTTGATTGGCTTAATGGCTTTTGTGTTTGGTAGACGGTATTAACGGCTACTAAAGCCACAAGGGAGTCCATATACTAGGATAGCTTGTGTCCCGGTGGCAGCTTTTCGTAAAAAGAAAGTTTCATTGTCATCAGAGAATGAAGATTATTGTCAAGAACCAAAGGATATGATGGAGAAACAAAATCTGTAGGAACGACCCCAACAAATAGCTTCAAGTAATTAAGTAACTACTTGTTGTTTAAAGCTTAATCCCCAATTATTTTTCTTTCTTGATATTTAGGGTTCTTTTATATTATTTTCGTAAATTAAAGTTTGGGTTTTTGTATACTTAAACTGTTTTTGATTGATCAAACTTTTGTTTATGTTCCATTTTTTTTTCTTTGTATATAAAAGACTATTTAGAAGGTTTGTTTACATATGGAACATTTGTATATAAACGAAGCTATTAATGATTGATAATTTGCTATAGGTTCCTGAACAATGCTACTTTGGTGACCCAAGGGGATATCAACTCAGATGATTCAATTAAGAAACAATGGAACCTATGCACAGTGCAACAAGTTGAAGATCTCAAAACCATAATTAAAATATCCCCAGTTTGGTCAAGTGGTATACTCTTTCCGTTAGTTTATAGACATTATTTTATTAGTCGTATGTTATGATCGAACTCGAGACCACGGGATTGCACACTTTACGTATGAGAATTAAAGATTAATAATTAAATATAAAATGTTGTATTTAATTATTAAATAACACAAAACGTATAACGGCCGTTAGTAATTAACGAAAATTGACTAACGACCGTTAACTAATAAAAGGAAAGGATTATAGAAGGAAAATATAGAGAACAAGAAAGATCTAGAAACCCTTGTGGGCTTTAGATATGATCGGCCAAAGGAAGGGATAAAACCCAACCCAACTCCAACTTGTTCTCCAAGTTTTGTCATCCTATAAATACAAAACCAATGGGTCATTGTTTTGTAACTCTTGTACACACACAATAAACCCTAAAATTGTGTTTTCCTTCTCTTTTGTTAAGCTCGGCCGAACACCCTCTTTTAAGGGTATTCGACTTTTGTTCTTCAAAAACAAAGCGTTTGGTTTTAGTTTTGTGTTTCTTAAACTAGCATTTACTTTAATTCGTTAATAGTACGTGTGTACAAGAACGTGATGTAAACACACTATTATTTACATCTTGGATTGAATTACAAAACGGTAAGGGGTAATTCTTTAATCAAATTATAAACCTTAATTAGGGTTCTTGGTGATTCAATTGAAGATTGATTCTTGTTTGGCTAGAATCAAAAGGTACGCATACTATTTATTATTCGGCTAATTAATTATATGCTATTTGCTCCTACGCTTCCGCAAAACTTTGATGTTATGTGTTTAATTTATGATTGTCATGATATTAATATTCCAACAGTGGCATCATTAGCCGTTATAACGTGTAATTAATTACCGAAACACATAAAAAAACAAATCTTCATTGTGTTTTAAACATGTTAGTTGATTTAGGGTTTAATTCCAAATCAAACCCTAATTTTAATTTAGGGCCGATTGGCCTTGATTATTTTTTAGGGTTTATGTTTGGTTTTGTAGTTTAATTTGATTAGAAACCCTAGGATTAACATGTTTATGTGTTTGTATGCGATCTTGTGGCAACGTGCTAATTGTTAGGTAGAATCCATGCAAATGTACATGTTTGGCATGGATTCATTGTTGTGATGTTTTAAATTGTTTTCACATGTAATTTAATTGATAAATGTCGAATTGGGGAAGACTCCAATAAATTAAGTAATCAATTATGTGCTATGTGGTGTATATTTAATTATGACTAACGCAATCGATACGTCGATGCATGTGGCTCACTTACCATTGTAAGTGATAGTCTTAGTTAAATATATGCATAATTAAACATAGAATGATTATTAATATGTTTTATCAAATAAAATTTGCATGTGGCTAATTGTTTACATAAATTAATTGTTAAGTTATGTGCGTTATTTAGTTGTTTATTTTTATTATTACTTGTTTTTTGTTTAATTATACGAAATGTTTTAAGCAAAAAAGGGTAATTTTTGAATAGAAAATAACTAGACTAAATAATGGTGAAACTTGATCTGATAAATTAGGAATCTTACAAAGTCTTATGTGCCGATAGTGGTTCGCTTCGCACGGTAATTTGCTCCCAGGCGAGACTAGCAAGGTTATAATTTATAACACGTTTTTTTAAGACTTAAAATCATAAACTTTTAATTGATTGTTGAGTTTTGTACCAATAGTACAAACGGCTCACCCAATTGTGACAAACTATAAGAGGGGTATAAGTAGGAACGGGTTTTTAATAAGATTCGCTTTGACCTTTGTTTTTACGCTCCTTTGTGCATCAAATTGAAGCTGGCAAGTACGACTATTTTATGTACAAAATCACCTTAAGGGTGAATTGACCTCAATTTCACGTGCCACTTTGTGGTAATTATCCGCATAACTTGGGTCTTTTGACTCATGCAGTAGTAGGATATAGTGGGCGATAATTGTAGGTAATTCTTTAATTGGTGAACCCAACACCTCAATTAAAACTTTGTTGATTTAATCTTAGCTTAAAATTGGTAAATAAAAAGGTTTTGAAAAACTTATGATACGAAGATGTATGCATGCTTCTTCGTACATATTTTGATTATAAACATCAAAAACTAGTACCCTTAAAAATTAAGTTAATGCCATCTAATTAAAAGAACACTTGAAGTTGTAATTTACGTCATGTGAGAGCTTGGACTAGATTACAATGGAAAAGTAAATTTCATATGTTCATTACTAACAGATCAACTAATGTAATGAAACTATGTTAATTTGCAGTTTTTTAAATTAGACGACTTAAATTGAGTTGCAAGTGAGAGCTTGGACTCAAGGCATAAGATGGGGATGAAATGTGCTTATATTGGAAATTGTTTGCCAATATAAATCCAATAAAGATCTACGAATTGGAAATTGTTTGCCAATTATTGTTCGACAATTACCTTGTTGAATACTTTCATTACTAGCAGATCAACTAATGTAATGGAATTATGTCAATTAGGATCCTAGCTTTAAGAAAATTATGTGGTTCATATTAATATAAACCAATGGGTATTTAATTTTCTTAAAGATTGTATTATCGAAAATACTAAATTGAATTTTGTAAATTCTTTTAAATGTATTAATGCAACATTAAACCGTAAACGTGGGATATTCTTTTATTGGTAAATTGATCTACACCTGTAGGGGTTTTTGGCTAGAGTCAACTTTACTAAAAGAATAAACCTAGTCTCCTTTCTATGAGAGAAGTGAGAGACTTAATGCTATTCTTTTTCATGAATGAGAAAGCTATGATAGGAAAATTAGAATTGTCGAAATTCTAAATACATAACTCATAGCAAACTTTAATAGTTAAGATTATTGCACATTTTATGAGTTATTAAATTAGAAGATAGACTAATTAGCGCAAAATGGTAAAAGAAAAACTAGTATATTTTATCTAGTTGTTTTGTTTTGACCATTTAAAGGTGCTACATACCATTGTGGGGATGGTAGACCTATTAAGGAAGAAATTGCACGCCCAATTTTTCAAGTTAATTGCATTGATGGATAGTCTATCATTTACAAATTAGAATACATTCTTTTGGTGCCTAAGTAATTGTTACATATGGGTTTTCTCAAAGGTGTAGGAAAGTAAATAGCACACTATTTGCTTTTACTGGTTATGAAACACTTATAATGTTGTCAAATCTAGTGGGAGCATTGTGTTGTAATTACTGAATAATGAATTATTGTAATGATCTGTAATTCAATAGGAGCTACAAGCTTTGTCATCTTGGTAGTAACCCATATTATCTCTATAATGTCTTCAGATAATTACTTTCCAATTGTAGACACTTGTGTTTTTAAGGATAGTCATGTACGTTTCCTTACTAGACAATGTGGTTCCATATCTACTAATTATGCTAATATCTATGACACAATCATATTGATCACATAAACAAACGAGTGACGTGTTTTTTATCTGATACATGATGTTGTTCCATGCACAAGTGGGAGAAATCTTTATTGTGCAAGGTACAACACATAGGAATATGATTTAAAGGATTCTCTTGGCTGCAAGGTAAGAGACTAACATTCTAATGTGACTTATTCACATCTAATCCAAGAAACACTTGGTGTTGCAATTTACGTTATCTGAGAGCTTAACTAGATTTCAATAACAAGGTAAAACTATGATGTGTTACGTGTGTGTACAAGTTTTAAATTTATAAAGGTCGAATTACCGAATCTAGAAATAAAACATACGAGCAAGTGAACTCATCCGTTATAGCAAGATTATGATGGTAAGTCGGGATCGTTCGCAGGGATTTGTGAGTGAATCGGATTGTAAGCTACTAAAAGTAAATCTCTTAAACAAGCAATGATGAAAATATAATACTTCAAATGATTAAAACTACACTTGCTTAGACTAGTTTACTACTCTTGATAAATATGATTATGATAACTTTTGATAACATGTTGGTTATGATAATTAGTTTGGTGAACTAATCTATTGTTCTTACAAGTTAAACCTTCGTCAAGATTTTAGTTCATAAAAACAAGCATTAAGTTTAACCAATCAATTCAAGATCAATTCAAGGTTCATAAGTTTGAATTAACAAACTTAAACACAAAAATAGTCTTTTGTTTTATCAAATACGCTTAGGAAATGGTCAATGCAAAAGGTAACCGATCATAGACAAAAGGTCACAATTGATTGCAAACAACTAATCTTTCGACCCTTAAAGTTGTTTTCAATCAATCCTATTTGATAGACAAAAGCATTCTTATTACAACCACAATTAAGTTTCTTTGTTAAACCAAGAATAATGGGTAAAAACAATCATTCATAGACAAATGATTATAACTAGTTGGATAACAATAAATCTTTCGACCCTTAGCATTATTAACAACTAGTCAAACTTGATTAACAAATGTCACTATGAAACTTAACCACAATTGGATCTTAGAATTAACTTGAAATTGAATTAAGACATGTTATCACAATCATACGCAAATCATTAAGTCATAAACATCATCTAAGCAAGTGCACAAAGGCACTAGCTACTCATAGCAAACATGAACATAAACTCAGAATTTTGAACATTAGAAATCATGATTAAAAGTCTTACAATGATTGAAATGAGATTACAAATGATAAGGTAATGATACCCAAAGTAATGGTGTTGACTTCTTGAGGCTTTGACTTCCAAATGTTGACTTCTTGACCCTCTAAACCTTCCTTGACTTCCAAGGACGAATTTAGGACTTTTGAGAGAGTATTTTGAGAGTGGTTAGTTGATTGATGAGAATGGGATTGATGATTGATAATTGTGTTGGTAATTGGTATCTTGCCTCCTTCACAAATGGCTCTATTTATACTATTCTCAAGACCTAGGGTCTTTAATGCTTCATCTTGGCCTCCAAGTAAAGTAGAATACCCTAGAAGACTCCTAAGAAGGACCTAGAATCGTTGGTATGAAGATACAAGACTTATTGATAAAGTTTGGGAAAACAGACAACATCCAATCGATCGGTATTGTCTCCAACCGATCGGTTGGTCTTCAAAAATGGCCTCCTTCCGAATCGGTTGCGGGCTGCATCCGATCAGATGGAGTGCTGCTGTAGACTCATTTTTGGACTTTTTGCTTTTGGTTTATTTCTTTTTCATAGCTCTTCATCCAAACTTGATTCTGTCTTTTTCTTGAAACTTGTCAACTTGGAATGATGAATACTTGGACTTTTATTCTCTGAAATGCCTTTTTGGAATGTGGTTCTGGACACGGAAATCTTCGTATGATCATAAATATTTCCTTCTTCCTCATTCTTTCACTTTTTCTTCCTTTTTCCTGTTTTTTGCTACATATACTTTGCAAACATACTTTGGTACGATTAAGTAACAAAAGCATATAAATATAACCAAATAACATATACAAAAGCACGAATAACGCTACTAAAAACATGCACAATTTGAGCGTTATCAAATTCCCCCACACTTAAACTTTACTTGCCCTCAAGCAAATCTAGAAGTAAAAATAATTATCCACATAGTATACAAGTATGATTAGAAAAATGTGATGCAAACCTATCAAGTACAAGTACAAGTTAGATTCATCATTTTAAGCTTTTATGGTTGAAGCATCGAGATGTTTGACAATACCCAAATGATTTTCTTGCTTGATAAACGTTACTAATCACCTCACGAAAAGGAAATGAAATATAATTCACTCAAATCACTCATTTGTATGGTTGATGGAGTATATAAGAGAAATCACACTCATTTGCTCAGTCATGATTTAAATATTACCATAGGCTTGTATAAGAAACAAAACTACACCGATATGGCGTGAGCACCAAGTATACATATCAAAGATGTCTTTTATTCGGGTTTAAGGATTCAAGGGTTATATCAGACTTATGTGCAAATATCTTATGCAAAACATAATAGATCGCTGGCATGAATTCTTGCATTACCAAATAACGGATGGTGACTAGGGCATATCTTGGATCGCTGGCGCACAATTCACATAACGGATGGTCACCAAAATACACACTAGATCGCTGGCGCGCTATCTAATTCCTCAAGAAATCGGATGGTCACTACATGTCAATACACTTGATAATTCCACAAAGTCAAAAGGTAAGGATAAGACATGGGATATGTTTAGAAAGGTTGATAACAAAGAATATACAAAATAGTCAAAGTCTACTAACCAAATGTTGCTAGCTATTACGAACCACTATCATGCAATCTTGAGAAACTCCATACTTTATTGATCCATACATTATTCACCAGCTCATTGGCTATTCTTGTCACCTTATAGTTGCGATGACATTTTTTTTTTTTTTTTTTTTTTGAACATAAACTTTCACTTGTCATCTTATAGTTGCGATGACTTCACTGCTCTTGGAGTTTACAACTTTCTTCGAACTTTCATGATTTCCCACATAACATCCATTTTGCCAAATAGCTAGCAACCAACCAAGACTTGACTAAGGGTAAGGCTAGGCTAAAAAGTGTAAAATCTTTTTGTATTTTTCTGGATTTTATCAAAAGAAAAGATTGGCTCAGAAGGTGTAACTAGGGGTATCTAGCGTTAAAGATAAACGCTAACAATAGGGTTTATATTGGTGGTTAACTAGTCAGTGTAACTAGCTAAATATCAATTTGGAAGGCTATTTGGGTTAAATCCTAAGGTTGCCTCTTATCACGCATATACACTTACATCACACACGAAATGTGATCTCACAACGGCCTCGTAATGATTTACAAGCACAAGTTCTAGAATAAATAAAATCACCGGCACACTCATAGCAAAAGAATCAAAGCATAAAAGATGTATGCTAAATACAGAACAGGCTTAATTCCTCACAATTTAAGTGGAAAGGGCTATAATATGTGCTAGCTAATGTTATCGATCCCAGAATGGATTGCAATATTAATCGGGACACATCTCAATTTTTCAAAAATTACAGATTTTACCAGTGGATTGATCCAGTTATTCTAATATATTATCCTAAAAATGACAAATAACTAGATCACAAGGGCAAACAAAATTTAAAATTTAACTCGAAATTTACAATTTATCCTTATTTTCCTATTCACCCCCCCCCCCCACACACACACTTAAGTTAAGCATTGTCCTCAATGTGATAAACGAACTTCAAGGAATGAAAATAGGAAAATAAGAGAGTAAACCATATTTTCCGTGCTTCTTATGATTCTTTGATCCAAGCGTCCAAGCTTTGTAATCATTACCTGCAGTAATCTTAAAACAAACACACGAAATATTTCTACGTTTTATTCAAAAGTCAGTGGTACACCCCCACACTTAAGTTCAACTAAGGGATTAGAGAAACTTTGGGGTGTAATCACTTTGAAAAATAAATTAAGAATTAAAAATAGCAAATACACGGGTTGCCTCCCGAGAAGCGCTTGTTTTATTAACGAGTCATCAGCCTGACTCAAACTTCCTTTAGTCTATGTTGGTGCAATCTTTTGATTCTTCTTTGGGAATTTGGGAACATACACCACGTTTCCTATCACTATTTCTTCTCCACTTTCATCTATGTCTTCCAACTTAACTCTTTCCCAAGGTCTAGGAAGAACATCATAGATATAACCAGTTTCTTTGGCCTAAGGAGTTTTTTTCTTATAATCGGCCGGAAAGGGTGCCATGAATGTTATAGCTTCATATTCTGATTCAGGCGGAATTTCTTTGATAGAAATCTCGTTCATTTGCTCCTTATCATAGTATAATTTAATTCGGTGACCATTAACAATGAAACTTTCACCATGTTTGTCATATAATTCAACATATCCGGATGGAAATCCATGTTTCACTATATACGGACCAAACCATTTTGGTTTCAGCTTAGGAGCTTTAAACTTGTATTTCATATTGAAAAGCAGAACTTTGTCTCCAGCTTTGAATTCTTTCTAAATTCTAATCTTTCTGTCATGATAAGCTTTGGTTCTGGCTTTGTAAAGCTTTGAGTTCTCGTAAGCTTGGAGTCTTAGTTCATCGAGTTCATGCAATTGCAAAAATCTCTTTTCTCCAGCTATTTTGAGATAAGGGTTACAGTTTCTGAGTGCCCAGTAGGCGCGATGTTCGATTTCAAATGGCAAATGACATGTTTTCCCATACAAAAGTCTGTATGGTGTTGCACCAATTGGAGTTTTGAAAGCCGTACGAAATGCCCACAGAGCGTCATCGAGTTTTCTCGACCAAACGGCAGGGTTGTCTTTGACCGTTTTTTCAAGTATCATTTTTAAGGCTCTGTTGGTGTTTTCTACTTGACCACTGGTCTGTGGGTGATAAGCTGTAGCAAAACGATGATGAACTCCATATCGTTTCATAATTTTCTCCATTTTTCTGTTACCGAAATGGGTTCCTCTATCACTTATTAAAGCTTTAGGAATTCCATAACGAGCAAAAAGCTTTTTGAGAAAATTAACAACAACTCGTGCATCATTTGTGGGTAGAGCTTCGGCTTCTGCCCATTTTGAAACATAATCAATACCAACGAGAATGTATTCGTATTTGTGCGATTTAGGAAATGGTCCCATAAAATCGATTCCCCAAATATCGAATATTTCGCAGACTTGAATGCTCTTTTGAGGCATTTCATCTCTACGAGAAAGACTACCAGATTTCTGGCAAGCATCGCAGTTTTGGACAAGAGTATGAGCTTCTTTGAAAATTATCGGCCAATAGAATCCAGCATCAAAAACTTTTTTAGCTGTGGTGGAAGGACCATAGTGTCCCCCAGTCAGGCCATGATGGCATTCATCAAGAATTCTTCTTGTTTCGGAACCAGAAACACATCTTCTGATCATCCCATCGAGACACATCTTGAAAAGATAGGGCTCTTCCCAATAATAGTGTTTTAGTTCTGAGAAGAATTTACTTCGTCGGGCGTGAGTTAATCCTTTTCTGAGAATTCCTCCAACGAGATAATTTGCAAAATCTGTAAACTACGGGATTTCATTTTCATCAACTGTATTAACAGTCATGAGAGTTTCATCAGGGAAATAATCGTCAATCTCATCTTCCTTTAATTCTTCCAAATTTGGATTCTCAAGACGAGACAAATGATCAACAGCTAGATTTTCTGCTCCTTTCTTATCTTTGATTTCGATGTCAAATTCTTGGAGTAGCAAAATCCATCGTATAAGACGCGCTTTTGCATCTTGTTTGGTAAACAGATATTTGAGCGCTGAATGATCAGTGAACACAATTGTTTTTGAAAGCACAAGATAAGATCTGAATTTGTCGAAAGCAAAAACAACGGCTAACAATTCCTTCTCCGTAACCGTGTAATTTTATTGAGCATTATTAAGTGTTTTACTAGCGAAGTATATAGGACGGAAATGTTTTCCTTCACGTTGTCCTAACACAGTTCCAACAGCAAAATCGCTTGCATCGCATATGAGCTCGAATGGTAGTGACCAATTAGGTGAAACCATAATGGGTGCACTAGTCAGTTGATTTTTCAATGTTTCAAAGGCTTTTATGCAATCTGCATTGAAGTAAAAAACAGAATCTTTTTCAAGAAATTTTGTCATGGGACGAGATATTTTGGAAAAATCTTAATAAAACGACGGTAGAAACCGGCATGTCCTAGAAAACTTCTAACGGCTTTAACGTTGGTTGGAGGTGGTAATTTTGTGATAACATCGATTTTCACTTTATCAACCTCCATTACTGCACTGGAAATTTTGTGTCCAAGCATAATTCCTTCAGTCACCATGAAATGACATTTTTCCCAGTTGAGAACAAGATGTGCAGCTTCGCATCTTTCGAGCATTTTATCAAGATTAGAAAGAAAAGCTTCAAATGAGCTTCCAAAAACTAAAAAGTCATCCATGAAAACTTCCATAGATGTTTCAAGCATGTCTTGGAATATAGCAATCATACACCTTTGAAAAGTCGCAGGTGCATTACAAAGACCGAAAGGCATACGCCGGTAAGCGTAGGTTCCAAAGGGACATGTGAATGTAGTCTTTTCTTGATCGGCAGGATAAATAGGAATTTGGAAATATCCTGAAAAACCATCAAGGAAACAAAAGTACTTGTTCCCTGCTAGTCTCTCCAGCATTTGATCCATGAAGGGTAAAGGAAAATGATCTTTTCTGGTGGCTTTCTTTAATTTCCTATAATCAATACATACTCGCCAACCAGTGATAGTTCTGGTAGGAACTAATTCATTCCGTTCGTTAGTCACTACGGTCATTCCTCCTTTTTTTGGAACACAGTGAACTGGACTCACCCAAGGACTATCCTCGATGGGGTAAATGATACCGGCATCAAGAAGTTTGATAATTTCTTTCTTAACAACTTCTTTCATGTTGGGATTGAGTCGACGTTGTCTTTCCACAACGGGTTTAACACCTTCTTCGAAATTGATTTTGTGTTTACAGAAATCAGGGCTAATTCCTGGAATATCAGAGGTTTTCCAAGCAAAAGCTCTTTTATGCCTCTTGAGAACAGAGATGAGACAATCTTTTTCATCGTCATTGAGCAACGAAGATATGACTACTGGAAGAAGTGAATTATCCTCCAAGTAAGCATATTCAAGATGATCGGGAAGTGGTTTCAGCTCAAGATCAGTTGGAGGTTCTTGGAGAGATGTTTTGATCCTCAATTGATCATTAAAAGTGATTTCCTCAAAATTCTCTTCTACTATTTCTTCAACTTCAACTTCTTCTTCGAATTTTACTTTCATAAAATCAGCGAATTCTTTATCAAAATCTGTTTCACTAATTTTTTCCGAAGTAGTCATGAATGGATCAGAATCGTCAAGTAATGCATCCACTTCTTCATCAGTGACTTCATCGATTACGTCAATGTTAAAACAAGTGTCATCACTGGAATATGGATACTGCATTGCTTTATCGATTAAAAAGGTAATTCTATCTTCTCCTATTCCAAGATTGAGTTCTTTACCTTTAACTTTGATGATCACATCAGCGGTATTTAGGAAAGGTCTTCCTAAAATAGGAGGGACTCTACTACCTTCCTTCATTTCTAAGATCACAAAATCCACGGGAAAAACAAATTTACCAACTTGGACAAGCTTATTCTCAGCAATTCCAACAGGATATTGGTAAGAATGATTGGCTAATCGAATACTCATCTTTGTAGGTTTCAAAGTATTGATTGAAAGTTTAGAATACAACGAATAGGGCATCAAATTGATACTTGTACCAAGATCGGCTAAAGCATCGCATGTGATGTTGTTTCCTAATGTGCATGGAATCCGAAAACTTCCGGGATCTTCGAGTTTTGGTGGAATTTTGTTCTGAACAATGGCTGAGCATTCTTCATTGAGAAAGCTAGCGGATATTTGTTCCAACTTGTTCTTGTTATTCAGAAGTTCCTTTAAAAATTTCCCATAATTGGGCATTCCAGCTAGAACATCAACGAGGGGTACATTGAGTCTAACCTCTTTGATCATTTCAACAAACTTCTTATAACGCTCTTCCTTCTTTTCTTTCTTAAGGCGTTGAGGATATGGAATCTTTGGCGTGTACGCCTTGATTGGTGGGATGGGTTTTTCTTTGGTGGGTATATTTGGAGTATTTTCCTTCTCAGCTTCTACAGCTTCATCCTCACTTTCATCATCGATGATCGTGGTATTATTTGGATTAAGAGAGACCACTTCTTGTGAATACAGCATTGATATGCTCATTTCTAGTCTGTAGTGGATGATAAGTTTTATCGTTTGATCCAGATGATGTTGGTTTGGGGTTGGATTGGGTATTACTTGGTAACGAACCAGATGGTCGGGAAGAAATTTGATCAGAAAGTCTACCGAATTTGTTTTTAAGATCTTGAATAGATGCTTGATGATTTTTCTGACCTTGCTCAACTTTGGTTTTGAGATTGAAAAATTGGTTCTTGACGAACTCATTGGTTGATTTTTGAGCAGTCACGAATTCTCTCATCATTTTTTCAAAATCGGATTCTTCCGGTTTTTTATCAGAGGTTTGTGGAGTTTGATTGTCTGCTCGTGGTTGAGAATCACGGTTGTTATCCCTTTGTTGGTGATCTTGCCAATTTACAGAATTTCTTCTGTAATAATTTCCACGATAACCACTTCCACGGTATCCTCCTTGGACATAATTGGCTTCTCCTTCTTTAGGTTTATCCATTGGTTGATCGTCACATTCTGATGATGGGTGATTACCTCCACAGTTGTTACAACCGTCTCGCATTTCTTTCATTTCTCCTTTAAGATCTTTGTATTGCGAGTCGATTTTGGAAACCAAGGCTTCCATTTTCTCCATGAGTTTAGAGGTATCTGAACTTTCGGCAAAAGCAACGGTTTTTCATAAGGGTTTGGTTTTGGAATCTTTTGACCAATCGAGTTTGAGAAGGACTCGATCTTCAAGCAATTGATATGCCTGATTAGGGGTCTTGTAGAGAAAAATTCCTCCAGCATCAAGGATTCCTTGAGATGTCTCATCAAGTCCATGGTAGAAGATTTGGATAATGGTTCCTCGTCCTAAACCATGTCCATGACAACTACGAAGCAAATCTTTCATACGAAGCCAGGCTTCGACAAGTGATTCGTTAGGATTTTGTGTGAAAGCACGAATTTCTCCCATGATTCGGTCAAACATGGCAGGTGGAAAGAATCGGCTTACAAAAGCTTGCCTCATCTCCTCTCAAGTATTGATAATTCCTGAGGTTAATTCGTTGTACCACACTTTTGCATCTCCAGCAAGTGATGATGGAAAAAGTTTGAGTTTAATGGCGTCGACATCGGTGTCGCCATATCGGAACATGCCACAAATTTCGATGAATTCAGCAATGTGTTTGTGAGGATCGGCCCTCGAACGGCCATCGAATTGACGGTCTTTGATCATAGAAAGATGGTGACCTTTTACGGTGAAATTGTTACCAAGGTTTACTGGAACAATAGCAGATCCAGGAGTGGGTGCTACGGCTCGGTTGGCGGCCCACATGGGTTGTTCGTCAGCCATGGGAAAAGGTTGATCAGTGAATGGGTTATAAAGGACTTTGGCTTCGAAAAGGTTATCAAACCGTGGATTTGGTACTCTTGGTACATGGTTGGCTAATGGAACAAAGGGTGTTCTTATTCTTCTTATTCTTGTTCGAATTAAACTTTCGGGATCGGAAAGAGTTGAAATTGGTTATATTCCAGCTGATCGAGTGTTCATACAATTCCTAAGAGAATCGAGGCAATGTCTAAACACACGAGTGAAGAATGAAAACAGTTTGGAAAATCAGATTAGATGATCCGATCGGATGGATGGCAAACCGATCGGATGACAGTCTCGGTAAAATTTTGTTTTGGTGAAAAACCGATCGGATGGATGAATACCGATGGAATGGTTGTCTTGGTAAAAATTGAAACTGGGCAACCGATCGGATGGGCGTAAAAACGATCGGATGGTAAGCTCGGAAAAACTTTTTATTTAGGGATCCGATCGGTTGGATGGAAATCCGATCGGATGGGAGTCTCGGATTTTTTTTTATAAAAAAAACGACTTTGGAAAGAAATGGACTTCTAAAACTTACAGAAAAACAATCAAAATCTTCGGCAGCGGCGCCAAAAACTTGATGTGTTACGTGTGTGTACAAGTTTTAAATTTATAAAGGTCGAATTACCGAATCTAGAAATAACACAAACGAGCAAAGATTATGATGGTAAGTCGGGATCGTTCGCGGGGATTTGTGAGTGAATCGGATTGTAAGCTACTAAAAGTAAATCTCTTAAACAAGCAATGATGAAAATATAATACTTCAAATGATTAAAACTACACTTGCTTAGACTAGTTTACTACTCTTGATAAACATGATTGTGATAACTTTTGATAACATGTTGGTTATGATAATTAGTTTGGTGAACTAATCTATTGTTCTTACAAGTTAAACCTTCGTCAAGATTTTAGTTCATAAAAACAAGCATTAAGTTTAACCAATCAATTCAAGATCAATTCAAGGTTCATAAGTTTGAATTAAAAAACTTAAACACAAAAATAGTCTTTTGTTTTATCAAATACAATTAGGAAATGGTCAATGCAAAAGGTAACCGATCATAGACAAAATGTCACAATTGATTGCAAACAACTAATCTTTCGACCCTTAAAGTTATTTTCAATCAATCCTATTTGATAGACAAAAGCATTCTTATTACAACCACAATTAAGTTTCTTTGTTAAACCAAGAATAATGGGTAAAAACAATCATTCATAGACAAATGATTATAACTAGTTGGATAACAATAAATCTTTCGACCCTTAGCATTATTAACAACTAGTCAAACTTGATTAACAAATGTCACTATGAAACTTAACCACAATTGGATCTTAGAATTAACTTGAAATTGAATTAAGACAAGTTATCACAATCATACGCAAATCATTAAGTCATAAACATCATCTAAGCAAGTGCACAAAGGCACTAGCCACTCATAGCAAACATGAACATAAACTCAGAATTTTGAACATTAGAAATCATGATTAAAAGTCTTACAATGATTGAAATGAGATTACAAATGATAAGGTAATGATACCCAAAGTATTGGTGTTGACTTCTTGAGGCTTTGACTTCCAAATGTTGACTTCTTGACCCTCTAAAGCTTCCTAGACTTCTAAGGACGAATTTAGGACTTTTGAGAGAGTATTTTGAGAGTGGTTAGTTGATTGATGAGAATGGGATTGATGATTGATAATTGTGTTGGTAATTGGTATCTTGCCTCCTTCACAAATGGTTCTATTAGAATAACCTAGAAGACTCCTGGGAAGGGCTTAGAATCGTTGGTATGAAGATACAAGACTTATTGATGAAGTTTGGGAAAACAGACAACATCCAACCGATCGGTATTGTCTCCAACCGATCGGTTGGTCTTCAAAAATGGCCTCCATCCGAATCGGTTGCGGGCTGCATCCGATCGGATGGAGTGCTGCTGTAGACTCATTTTTGGACTTTTTGCTTTTGGTTTATTTCTTTCTCATAGCTCTTCATCCAAACTTGATTCTTTCTCTGTCTTGAAACTTGTCAACTTGTAATGATGAATACTTGGACTTTTATTCTTTGAAATGCCTTTTTGGAATGTGGTTCTGGACACGGAAATCTTCGTATGATCATAAATATTTCATTCTTCCTCATTCTTTCACTTTTTCTTCCTTTTTCCTGTTTTTGGCTACATATACTTTGCAAACATACTTTGGTACGATTAAGTAACAAAAGCATATAAATATAACCAAATAACATATACAAAAGCGCGAATAACGCTACTAAAAACATGCACAATTTGAGCGTTATCAAACTCCATGTTACGTAAGACCGTATCTGGATAATTTGCAGTTTCTAAATTAGATACCTATTATAACAAGTGTCAATATGATAATAAGACTACTTCAAACTAAATATTTATGTATTATTGAAATGACATAAATAAATGAAGTAATATAATACTACTTCAATTTGAATATTTATGTAATTTTGGAATGACATAAAATAAGTGAAGTAATAAATTAACTTGAAAATTATTATTGAAACCAAGAGATGGTGTTCATAATTACTTTAGTTAAACATGTTTATGTTTCATTGTAAATATATAAACATGAAGTCTTTTAATTGTTACAAGGCTTATAATAAAGTAAGACGTTAACTTGTTATGTTTTCAATTAAGACATATACAAGAAGTCATTGAGTTGATCAATGATTTATAACGTATAATGGGATTATAACAGTTTATGTCTTCTTGTTGAGACATGGATATGAAGTGACTTGGTCAAAAAGTACTTATGTTATATAGCATGCAATTGGCTTAAAAATTCTATTATACCATTAAGTTGACTTAGTTGGAGAATAGATAAGCCAAACGAAGTATATTTATCTTACATATTGTAAGATTGTCTTACAATATTAAACCTAATGAAATACAAAATGTTTATAGTATATTCAGTTAGAAAAATGAAACTCTTGTTATATTGTTTGATTAAAGATAACTATGACTTCTTTTCTTCCAAAAGTTATCAAGGTTAGAAAATTGAGTAATGATTGGATATACTCAATAAGACTCCAATCTAGAAGATTAATAAGACACCATTTTGTTATGGAATGTGATGAATCACATTAAGTCTTAAAATGAAGTTTTGAATTTGTTAAACTACTTATGAGTAGGTTATTAACAAGCTAAATGTCAGGAACTGTCAATATGTATTTGTAATGTCCCAAAATGAGAACATTGTATAGTTGCTTTATTTGCTAAGTATTTATAGATAGTCTATAAATTACAAAACGCAAGTGGGAGTTTTTATCTTGAAAAGATAAAATTACAAGATACACAATCTTCTAAAACACACTAGTGAAAATCATGATCAGGCTAAACATGTAAATGATAGACCTCAAGATGATGGAATTCTCATTCATAGATCCGCAAGGATATCTCAGATATTTGATTAATATGTTGAGGATTATATTATGATGCATTACCAAATATTGAATTGGGTAAATTACTCATACTATGAATGTTAAAGATGTTGTCCATAAAGATAATTATTTTTTGGAAAATTGGTTTATCTTAATTCTTAATAGTTAGACTAGAGAATGAAGATGAGTTTCTTCAAAGATAAGATAACCCTAGTATTTTTAATCTGTAACACCTTGAAAATCGGGTCCAGCGTAAGCATACATGTCAATGGGGTGCTACTTAATTTGTATCACAACACAAGTACAAAGAACGGTTTTTACCTCAATCATTTAGAATAAAAATATTTAACAAAAATGTTAAATTTACATTATTCAAAGGTAGTGCGGAAATAGGCCCATAAAAGGATTTAAGTGGTCCCAACATATACATTAGAGTCATCTATGACCATGCCCCTTGCCAAGCGCCTCCAGAAATAAGTTATCACCTAAAACCTGAAAATACATGCTAAAAGGGTCAGCTTACGCTGGTGAGTTCACAGGTTTAGTTTAAAACAGTATGGTTGAACCAAAAGGTTTTCGAGTTCAAATCATCGTTCACAAACAAGTCAAGTCCAACGTAGGCTAACACTGCCTAAATCACAGTTCCAGAACTAAATCCGCAAGTAATAACATAGTCAAAGCATCTCGAACCATAAACAGTCATAGAGATACTACACTCATATAGTGTCACGCAAGTTTAACTGTTACGCTGGCTAAGTCACAAAAGTCAAATCACAACAACAGTTTCCTATAGGTGCACACTATAGTAGTCTATAGGCACAGGAGCCCACTGGTAATAGGCACAAAGAGCCCTTGTTAATAATTAGGCACAAAGAGTCCTTGCGTATAATAGTCCTACACTAATGCAGCTCATAACAATAACTCCGCACAATAGCCGACATGGAATAATAACCTTAGCCAGCTCGAGTAACAGTTTCATAACAGTTTCAGGCCACATTAATAAATAGGTAAACACATAACGCATACAAGTAACCATATCAGATATTCCAGCCAAACAGTACGTTTGAGAAAACAAATCACTTTTCAAGTAAAACAAGCATTGAGTTTAAGTAGAAATGAGCATGTATTCTCCCCCAAAATAGTTATAAAACTGGTAAAAGTAGGGGCCATGAACTCACCTTAGCCACAACAATGCAAAGATCACAACTGACATGACCGGCATCGAGAAGCAAGACACAACAGTCTTGAGACATACGGCATGACGGTTCCAAGATATACAGGAACAACGGTACACGGAGGTACAAGCACAGCGGTACACAACGGTCTAGGATCGGCACAACCTAATACGTATACGGTTATCTCAAAATACGTCTCGCAAAATAATAAAGTCTACAAAAGACATCGTGTCGTAGTTTTCGTGGATTACTCGATTTCAAAACTTCATCAAAAGCTTAGTTTCAACGTTTCGTGTGGTGTGGTAAGAAAATACAGACTCGACATACAACACACGCCAAAGAGAAATAGACATCGACATAGTCAAGAAATACTGACTAGAACTCAAACCAAGAAGACAAATCTATAAGTTAATGACAAATAAACACCTCAAATAAAACATAAACGTCTTATAAATAGAAAAAAGTTTAGCTAATAAAATCAGTTTTCTCAAGTCATCGAGGCTTTAATAGAAATCAATTTCCTCAAAACAATTTAATAGAAAATTATTAAAAGGTATTCAGTGGATATTAGACATTATTGCCTTATTGTGTAATTGTTGCGAATCAAATATATTAAATTCATCGCGAGTCTAATATATTGTATTCGTTTCAAGTTCAATAAGTCCAGAATGCCCAATTGTCCAAGTCATAATCAGTATAAAACCGTATCAAGTGTATAATCCGATATGATGGTCCCTAATATTAATATAACACAAGATCTACTCAACTAATAATCTACTAACCAATACGTACGAACTACTTAAATGAAACTAGTAAATAACAACAAGATATATAGAAATGAGATGAAGAGAAAGAAGGTTGATGTTTATTCACTAATAACTTGGACAAAGCTTCCGCACAATAAGAATAAAACCAACAACAAATATGACACCCCAAGCCTTCTATTTATAGGCGAGAATTAGGGCGTCATTTACATGATTGTTTCTAGAAGGATTAAACAAGGCCACATGGCCCATGAGCTCCTAATGAGCCGTGGGCTTAATAACAAACATAGAGCCCATTTGAGCAACCTAATTAACGCATATGACCTAGACTTGGAAAAGAATAAAATGTGTTCCCAAAAATCTCCCGCTAAGTCTTGGTCATCTTGGTTGCTCGACATCATCTTTTCTTCTTTGGCTTTTGACGTCTTCATAATCTTTGTTCTTTGTTCTTGTTCTAATTTGGCATGGTAACTTCTCGATCTGCCTCTCTCTAATAGTATATTTTCGTCTTTTCCACCATGCTCATATGTTCTTTGACTTTTGTTCTTCATATATCACGTAGTTCTCTCTTCATAAGCATGATCTTTGACTTGTGAAAGGTTAACGTACTTGATCTTTGACTTTTCTTTAATTTCTTTGAACTTTTGCTATTCCTTAGTCTTTGTGAGAACTTTGCTTCAGTATATGAGCATGATGGAAAGATGGTGGAACTTCAGGTCTCCATGATTTGTTGCAGGTAAACAGTTAGCAATAAATCATCTGGCACTTACAGATTTAGACTTCGAGATCGTCAAAAGCATAGTGTGAAGACTTTCTCTAATCCTAACCCAGGCCGTTCTGAATCGGATACCCCCGAAAGGGCTTACATGGACACAACGAAGTGCACCCACGATTCAGTGAGTTGCTGGAGATCACCCTATAGGTGATGTATGAAATAAATAATCATATTAAACATATAAACGCAGCGGATAAACATCACCACACAACGGATCCATAGTGCCATATGATCAATCAAATATAATAAACACATAAACAAGTGAGATATACCTTTGAAGCGTGATCCGGGAGTCACCTACAATATGTATGTGTCGACTTGTATATGAAACCCCAAGAGATCAATAAGGTTGATCTCTTCTATGTGTATCCACACTACACGTCCTTGATCACCACCCGATGCTAGTCTAAACCCCGCAACAATGAATCTTGGTATAACCTACAATAGATAATATCAAGAGGAGATCAAAACCACAAAACCCTAAAGGGTGTTATGTTTGTGCCGTGAGGATGGAGAGGGGAGAGAGAGAGGAGAGTTTGTTATGGTATTATGATAATTCAATGTCTATTTGATTTGATCAAATCCTTTGATCTTATCAATTACAATCTTACATCAAGGCCCCTTAACAAGTTCCATACTCCCTCTTGAACCTCCCATATGGCCGGCCACATTAAGGGCCCACAATGGGCTTGCCCGTTGTTGGCCCAGTCCAAAAACACTAAGTCTAACTTAGTATTTAATGGCCCGTTATTGATCTCGAGTTACGTAGTCATTTATATATTGTAAATACGATAAATACAATCTATAAAATGGTGTCTCTGTGTATAAGTGTGTGACCCCATAGGCTCACATATGTCTAGCCATATAATTAGTGATTATGACACGAGCATACTCCAACAGCTCCCACTTGCGACGTCATAATAATCAGGTAATTATACTAGCAATGGTTAGCGTCTAGCAACACGCCAAAGCCCCTAGAAATATGTGAGGGTAGTTTCTTAAACTTATCATTTCAGATGGTTTATATGTCATCTATCCTTTTGTTATAGATACCGTGTTGAATATTAGACATGGATCAAAAGTCATTCTAATAGTTCAACTATTATGTTTCTCGATATAGATATTGAACTAGATTACCAAGTGGATTTAAGATTCATCTTAATCCCAGTTGGGTACGGCCATACAAACATCTGTTCAATTCATCGAGGGGCCCAATAGTATCTAACTCCAAAACATGTGGAGGAACAAATCCTGTTTTGACTACACGTGTCATTCACATGCTTCATATCACTCCTGATAATGGCCTTTATAACTACCTTATTCAGGACAGCGTTTAACCATATCAAGGAATGAAATTCCACACATGCAAGACCTGCTTGCATCTCAAGTCTAAGGATAAGAGACAAAACCTCTTGCGAGATTCACTATTGACGACGATCCATGTAGTGAATTCTCGTAGGTTGGGTCAATCCAATGTTCATCCCAATGAACAACATGTGAGTGTGGCAAATAAATCACCAACACGCTCACATTTGTCTTAATTTGATGATACTCCCGTATCGTCAACCGACAATGGATGATTTTAGAATAAATAAATTATTCATGGATTAAACATGCAAATATAGAACACAGTAGTATAAATGAAGACGATCATACCCGGTATATCAATTCATTGTATAATACGACTGCTTACAGTTCCATTATCCGAATACTAAAAACAGATATGCATAAGACTACTCATAGTTCGGGATCCGATGTTCCCACCATGATCGAATCATGTTGTACAAGACAACAAGTAGTCATCTGAGTAAACTTTGAGAATACTTGTTTCAAAACTCATGAAAGGTTTGAATGATGATTGTCCTTTGTATGTGCACATTCAAGTACAAGACGAGTATCACAACAATACACTCCATAGGGTGTTTGAAGCCAGCAAAACACCTACTTTAGATAGTCATCTGAATAGTTTCTCAAACTATAAAGTATTCTTATTCTTTTAATGTATAACGCATTAATGCTCTCAGTCGAGCACATCTAGTCAGCAATGTCATCATTCATGATGACATCCTTCCATGACTAGGGTTGAGTATTATCTCAGTTAAATAAGCATCAGCGTATGCAAACAAAACAGAGCTCCTCAATTATCCGTAAACGTTTGAACATATCTTTGGTCCTATGTAGGTCCATTATTAATGTTCGTTTAACAATTATCTAATGACGTTCACTTAGATATTTGTTGTTATCAACTCATCTTGCATTCATGCAAATGATAAATATATAGTCCAATACTTAATATGAGTTACATGATGAATCCTTCAGTCAAACTTAAGATTTTCAATCATGTGTTCAATCTCATCAAGTAAGATTGATCATTGAGACTCCCCTCAATAACGTGTCATACTGTGTTTAGACTTAATAACCGCTTATGTTTATTCTAATAAACATATATATAACAAGGTTATATGTTTTATTTTATAAATCCCTCAAGAGAAACTTCATTCCAAGCTAAGGATTAAAGTCTAGCTTAGGTGGAATATTGTTTCTAATATGTCAATGACATATGAGATTTAAGAAAATAAATAAAATGCTCCAACTTGCTCTCAGTGTACTTAGGAGTAATCTTATTAATCAAAATCAAGTTAATGATTTTATGATTAACACAAGATCTCTGCTCCTAGATGCATGATCTAATCCACACATGGATTCTTTTATCTTGTATACTTAATAAAGATTACATAGATTCATAAACCCTTTTGATTACTCATCGTCCTCGCAAAGGTAATCAACAAGAAAAGTGTTTTGATATCCTATTGTCATATTTCATATACATGAAATCAGGTATGACAATTAATCGTCTTTATACATTTGATGTTTGTAGCTAGGAAGATTTAATCATAGTCAATTTATTGAGTACGAGTAAACTCCATTTACTACACGTGCATTAAATGTGTGTACAAGTTTGTCCTTTTGAGTCTTCTCATCAAGAAACTCATTCTTAACCTCACAGTCTAACTGATTAGTAAGAGATCAATCAAACTCCACGAGTGATTGTCTTTCAAGGACTGCATCTTAACATTCATAGTTTTGAGCTACTCATCAGATACAATATCTGATAATGCATCTTAGTAGTTAGCAGGTTCACCATGATCCTCTAACTTATGTCCCTCAGCATTGATATAAAAACTATATCATTCAGGTGCAAGAGGTATCCTTGTGGATTTATGAATGAGAGATATCAATCTATGGTATAACATATCCATGTTCAACCTTAGTATGACATTAGCAAGTGTACTCAGAAGGTTGTGTATTTAGTTCTTGAACAACTTCAAGGTCTAAAGGTACTCCCACTTGCTTTTGTATGTAGAGACTAATCTCTAGATACTAAGCATCTTGAGTAACAATAAATTGTTTTCAAGTGGGACATCCAAAATACACCGTTAGTTCTTGACTCTAGTTTGTTAATTACTTACTCTTAAGTAGTTAACAAATTCAGAACTTCAATTAAGACATAATGAGATTCATTCCATGCCATAATACAATGGTGTCTTAAATTTCTTCTGGGTTGGAATCATATTGAGTGTACACATGGCACATCCAATTTCTAACCTTGATAGCTTTGGAGGTAAAACAGTTTAAGTTATCAAAGATCAAACAATATCAACAGTGTTTGATTTTCCATGATGGACATACCATAAAGTTGTGGTATTCCATGAGGACTGACGTTGTGAGACTATCACACAACTCATTAGATGAACTTATACTTTTGGGCTTACATATCTACCAACCAAGTCAAACCAGATGGTATCAATAGTAATTTTAGCCTGTTGCATACTTTACTTCATGTGTATGTTTTGACTAGAAAACATAAACATTTAATATTATACGTCGTAAGTGTACATGTCCTAACAAGAAGACATAACAAATCAACGTCTTACTTTACGTTATAAGTCTTTCAAGAATTAACGGAATTGATGTTTGTGTCTTTACAAGAGACCTAAACATATTCAACTAAAGTAATTACGAGCGCCGACTCTTGGCCTCAATAGTATATTCAAGTTAATTTCATACTTCATGATTATGACTTTACAAGAAAACATAATCATATTTACTAAACAATTCAGTGAATATGTTGAAGTAGCTTTTCATGTTATCTTGATATTAGTTCTAAGTAGGGCAACCTACATTTTATGTGTAGAAGTCCTAGTAGAATCTTAGTTTCTTACCTTTCAGTCAAGAAAAACTATTAGTCATATTGTTATATGTTGTACCTTGCACACAATTGAGATTTCTCCCACTTGTGCATGGCACAACATCATGAGAGTATACAAGCACCACTACGCTCGTGTGTTTGTATGAACAATATGACAATGTCTTAGATAACATATGATTTTTAGTCAAAATCAAAATATAGATATGTAGAACTTTATCGTTTTAATAATGAATCATGCATAATGATTTTATAGATAACATTTCAGGAAGCAACATCAGAAACGCGACAAGTTATCTCATAAAATTTATGCAATGGTTCTTATATAAACTATGACGCTTAACATGTGGAAGGTAATGTTTTATTTCAAGACAATCTGGAAATAAGATGGGCAACTTGCAAGGTAATAAAGCTTACAGATCCCACTGGATTAGACAACATTACATGTGTTTCTTCACCAGTAATATAATCACGTAGCTCCCACTGGATTAGACAACATTACATGTGTTTCGTCACCAGTGGAGAGTGAGCGGCGATTAGATACTTTCCTTCTTTCATTGAATATCTACACATTATTGCTAATGTGAGTCACTTTGACTAGTAAACATGTACTTAGGTATTCAAGGAAGTGCATCAAGTTCTAACATATAGATGATGGGCTAGCCATCATTGATATTTTAACTTGAAAATAGGCATGCATTTCCTCCATACTTGGTCTACTATACCACAAGGGTATGTAGTACCACAGTAGATTTAATGGGTTAAGACAAACTGCTAGGTAATCATGCTAGTAATTGTCTTTACCTCTTTGCGGTTTATTGACTTCCATCTTCTAATTATTTAAACTCATTTTATTTTGGTAGCTATAGAAAACGTGTTCTCTAGTTATCCAAATATCTTATATTTCATCAATGTTTCAAAACCGAAACTAGGGTTATAAAACAATCTTGAAAGAATAAGATGTGTAACCATACTTAACCATTTTGTCTTTTACAAGACATCACGATTTCTAGAGTAGGTGTTCTTTGAGTTATAATTAGAATTAGGGAAACACAAATATTCCTATTCTGGCTTTTCCTCATAAAGAAAAAGGATTGGAACAAATCTCTTTCTTACAAGGAAAGAGCGACTCAGTTTGTACTTTTAACAAGAAAAGAACAAACTTTCGTTTACGGTTGAGTTGCATTAATTCATTAATTGAATTTACAAAGTTCATTTTTAGTATTTTCGATAATTATCCTTTTATAAATTAACTACCCCATGTTTATAATATAAAACAATTAATTTACGAAAAGGCTAAGATCCACATTGTGCTTCTACTATCACATCAGTTGATCTGCTAGCAATAGTAGATTCAATTGGTAGGCGACGATCACCAATTGTATTACATGTACAACTCTTAGATCCTTATGGGACTCATGGCATCTAGTGTCAAACAACTAGTGTCATGTAGGCATGTTTAGTCCCATCTTTGCCTCGGGTCAAGGTCTAACCGCTTAACTCGATTAAGTCATCCAATTTGAAAACGTGTGAGAATATATCTAGGTCTCACGCATAGAGAATAGTCACCTTGGGTTACAATTCAACCTAGGTCCAACGCATAGGCAAAAAGTAATTGCAAGGGTCCTCAAAATTGGACGGCATGACTTAAATTTTGACGGGTAAATATTTTGATGTGGATCAAAAGCGTGTACGAAAGAAGCATGCATTCATTCTTCGTAGCACAAGTTAAAAACTTTTCTTAACTTAAGTCTAATCATTGTTTTAATTTATGTGTGTCAAGTTGTCCATTTCAAGACTAATATATATCCTCTGTGGATTATTATTTAGTTTGGACAATACAAATAAATAAATAAACAAACAATCTCAACCGGTTTAAGTGTTGTTTATATAGAAAACAATGATTTTAAGTTTCAAATCATTTTAAACTTAGTTAAAACTAAATCATAAGACTTAGTTCAAAATGGTTTATGTTTTGTTTTAAGTTTTATGAAAACAATTTTCGTTTTTCATGTAGTCACAACCATACAAAAAACAACCAAACAAACATACAACCACAATATGCAAAGCCTCAACCGATGAAAATCCTATGCTTGGTCTTGTGAGCCATCACAAGAACCAAGAGTCAACTAGGGACTTATATCACAACCACATGGAGGGCTCCCACTTGCTCCAAGACAATCATGAGCAAGTAAAAGGCCCATTATGCACTTGAACTTCAGTTTCTGTCAGCCCAGTTTTTCTGTTTTGCAAGGCCAAAAAGCCCAGGAAGATCACCTCCTCATGATTCGGCCCAGTTGACAAAGTTGTAGCCCTATGTCTTGTGGACCTGCACCAAAAATTTTAGAAAAAAATACCATACCAATCAGCAGGTAATCACGTTTTCCCAACAGATATCCAGCAGCAATTTTCAGTCTACAACTCCTCAATATTCGCCTTTTGCTTCCAAGCTCTTGATTACAGTACATATAAAGTAAAATACAACTAATCTACTTTGTATCTACTGTAAAATGCCGAAACATTGGCAAAACCAAAATTGAAATACATTACAAAAAGTGCCGAAACAATGGCAAACCCCAAAACAAGAAAAACCAACCAACAATCACAATCACAACGCACAAGTGGTCTAGGTTTTCATCGGCTTTGCATATGAACACATAATAATACATTCAAATAAAGATTATTACATGGTGTTGGCTAACTCCATGGACAAACATGCATGTATTTGCCATGGATAACAAAATAAATAACAAGAATTAAATTGTTAGCCAACGAATCGAAGAAATAATTAACAAGAATTAAAACCCCGAATGGTACGCGTGACAAATGGCCATAGACTCATAACCCACTGATATTAGGACCTTCTTAACATCATTTTACCACAGAAAAATAAGCCTCATGGGCTGATTTGAAATCGGGTTAAAAATCTTCCAAAAAAACACGTTTTTAGGCCATTTTACGGGTACCGATCAAGTAAACAAACAACGTATGCATAACAAATGGCCATAGGATCAAAAAGTCCAGATCTTAAGACCTTAATAAAGTCGACATATTCAGAATATTCAAGCCCTAGGGGCTGTTTTAAAATCACACTTTTAAATCCATTAAAAAACAACGTTTTTAGCCATTTTTACGCATACAAGATGATCATATGACAACATATGATGGCTCGTGATACCACTATAGGTGATGTATGAAATAAATAATCATATTAAACATATAAACGCAGCGGATAAACATCACCACACAACGGATCCATAGTGCCATATGATCAATCAAATATAATAAACACATAAACAAGTGAGATATACCTTTGAAGCGTGATCCGGGAGTCACCTACAATATGTATGTGTCGACTTGTATATGAAACCCCAAGAGATCAATAAGGTTGATCTCTTCTATGTGTATCCACACTACACGTCCTTGATCACCACCCGATGCTAGTCTAAACCCCGCAACAATGAATCTTGGTATAACCTACAATAGATAATATCAAGAGGAGATCAAAACCACAAAACCCTAAAGGGTGTTATGTTTGTGCCGTGAGGATGGAGAGGGGAGAGAGAGAGGAGAGTTTGTTATGGTATTATGATAATTCAATGTCTATTTGATTTGATCAAATCCTTTGATCTTATCAATTACAATCTTACATCAAGGCCCCTTAACAAGTTCCATACTCCCTCTTGAACCTCCCATATGGCCGGCCACATTAAGGGCCCACAATGGGCTTGCCCGTTGTTGGCCCAGTCCAAAAACACTAAGTCTAACTTAGTATTTAATGGCCCGTTATTGATCTCGAGTTACGTAGTCATTTATATATTGTAAATACGATAAATACAATCTATAAAATGGTGTCTCTGTGTATAAGTGTGTGACCCCATAGGCTCACATATGTCTAGCCATATAATTAGTGATTATGACACGAGCATACTCCAACACACCCCACAACTGTAGACCATTTTAGAGCTTACACTAAGCTTAATCTACAAGGAATTACCGAAGAGACCTGCAGTCCAGGCTGTTTAATGTTGACCCTGGCAGGATTTCCATTCAATCACGGAGAATCACAATTTGTGAATTCTCTCATGAATGTTCTCGGCAGATTGCTAAGATCTGCGTAGGACTCTTCTTAATTTTACAACTGATGTCCATAATGTAGAACAACCATTGTAATTTTAAGTGTTCCTATGAGATCTTTTGTTGAATCTCTTGGCTCTAGACTCGATTAGTGCACATTTGTTTGGTCGTCGGAGGCTTGGAGCTGATTGCCTCCTTTTCAATATCAACACATCTCGTAGTGAGAGGTCGATAGATGATGAAGGGTTCTCCGTGTGAAATGAAACAAGTACCTTTTGAGAGACACTTGAGTGGCTAGAAGGTTTAGTGCAGTGCGTCACTGGGTCCATGATGAGTTTTATCTTTAATACTGGTGATGCCCAACCAACCAGTAGATTATGTATTGAACCCGGTGTCTGCCCTAAGGTTGATCATATGGAGGGCTATTTCTTTTCACCCTTTTCTTTACTTTTCTTTTTAATTCTTTAACCCTTTCTTCCTCCTTTCATTTCATTTCTCCTTTTTTTTTCAATCATACTGTTGGGAATTATCACAAGATACGTGAGAAGACTTAATATGAAGACTAGAATTAAGTCTGGTGGACTACAGAATTAAGTCTGCTAGTGTTGTTAGTTAAGTCTTGTCAAAGTTAAGTCTGGTCGGTTTAGTGTTAAGTCTGGTAGAATAATTGTAAAGTTAAGTCTGTTTGACTTTTGTTATTAAGTCTGGTCATGATATTATAGAAGTCGGTTAGCTATAAGTTAGGAAAGGATTTGAACTTATCTTTGGAGAAGATACGTAAATCCTTATACAAGTTTTGTATCTAGGGTTTCCTTGGTGTATAAAAGGAACCCTAACACATTAGTTTAGAGATAATGACGAAGATTGTAATTCAGTAAACAATTAGTAATACAAAGTTAGTTATTGTTTTATTGTGTTCTTCATAGTTGAGTGTTTAGATTCCGCATAAACATTCAATTCGTATTAGAGTCTCACTTAGATTGGTTTGATTTATTCAAGTCGTCTAACTAAGTTGTTAAGGCTACTTAGAGATCTATAATTCGTGTGGACCAACAAGTGGTATTAGAGCCTAAAGAGACTCTGAGTTTGAAGAAACACAACATCCAAACCCTAAATTCATTCACCTACAACCTGCAATATGTTTGGCTTAGAAAATCCCAGTAAGAATGATGATTTCTCAGTTTACAACAGTGATGATGAAAAATCAGTTCATGATGAAGAAAAACCTGAAACAAGCACATCCAAACAACCACAACCCATCTCTGCAACAACAACCATATCCAACATAAAACTCCCAATCCTAAAAAGAGAAGAATATGACAAATGGGCTATGGAGATGGAACATTATCTGGAGTATATTGACAGCGAAGTCTAGAAGGTCATACAGAATTGGAACTCGAAGAAAAGAATTTCACAAGGTACAGATGGAGTAATTAGGATATTACCACCAGTATCAGCTAAAGAGATACGGGCTGTTGAAAAGGAGAAGAAGGCCAAGACTATGCTGCTAATGGCAATTCCCAAAGAACATCTGAGAAGGTTTCATGGCATAAATGATGCCAAGGAAATCTGGGAGGCTATCATGAAAAGATTTGGAGGGAATGCTAACTCCAAGAAGATGAAGAAGGTTGTTCTTAAATAGGAATTTGAAGCTTTTACTGTATCCAGTTCAGAAGGGTTGGAAAAAGGTTATGATAGGTTTCAACATCTTCTATCATAATTGGAGGTTCATGGTGCAGCTGTTTCAGAAGAAGATGCAAACCAGAAGTTTCTCAGAGCATTACCAAAAGAATGGTCAAATGTGACATTGACCATGAGGATGAATGGTGAAATTGACACCATGACTACTGATGATCTGTACAACAACCTCAAGGTGTTTGAACAGGAAATCCAAGGAAAAGCATCTTCAAGTTCTACAAATGTTGCTTTTGTTTCTCAAGGCAAGAGCAGCAATAACAAGGTTAAGTCTGACAGCGTTAATTCTGGTGGTTATGGAAACTCTCCTAGCAGCATGAGAAAAGAAAGAGAGGTTCCAACAGGCTTTGCTGATGAAGTAATTCACTCACTCCTTGCTCAGGAACCATAAGATCAAGATTTCATCTGTGAGGATTTAGAACAGATCGTTGATGTTGAAGTTGAAGAAATGGATATCAAATGGCAAATTGCCATGATTGCTTTCAGGGTTAAGATGTTTTACAAGCAAACTGGGAGGAACATTAAGCTTGATGGGAAGTCACCAGTGGGATACAATAGAAGGACTATTGAGTGCTACAATTGTCACAAGCATGGTCACTTTTCCAGAAATTGCACAGAAAAAGTGACTACTGATGGGAAAAAGAAGAAGGGTTCTGACTCTCATGATGATGATAAGATAGGGAAGAATCAGACGAGCTTGATGACATTGGAAGCTGGAGCTGTGAACTGAGATGAACACACACCTGAGGATGAAGAACCAAATCATGCACTTATGGCTATTGGGTCCAGTAATGAGGTATCTTTGTGCTCAAAATTATGCATTGATTCATATAATCATCTTAAAGCTTTGTGTGATGAGCAGTTAACACAAATAGGTGATCAGGAAGCAAAAATTCTTGCTTATACTAAAGCTGTTAAAACTTTAGAAGCAAAAATAGATAACTATCAAAACAAACAAGCTTCCTTAAACGAAAAACTCACCTTTCAAGCTAATGAGATATATGAAAAAGATGAAAAACTTAAGAGATATAGGAAAGCAGGCATAAAAGCTGTTAAGGAAAGAGATGAGCTGCAAAAGAAACTAGATAAATGGACTCATTCTGCTAAGTATCAGGATAAGATAGTTGCATCTAGTATGAGCCCTACAAGTAAGATTGGCTTAGGTTATGGAATACAGTCAGACAGTGAAGTCCTAAGCTATGAGGAAGAGATGGACAGATCTGTGTTCAAATGTAGGAAAGAGGATTCTATTGGTAAACCTGTGTACAATAGGTTTGTTAAATCGGATGACTTTAAAGGGGTGCCACCTCCATTAAGTGGAGATTACACTCCTCTACCAAATAAAGACCTAGATGACTCCTTGTTTGTATATGGTAAAAAGGGTCCTATCTATCCTAAGACAGGCAACTCAGACAAATCTAGTGAATACTCCACTTGTCAAACCAATGACAGTGAAGAATCTACTAGAGATGTCTCTGAGCAGTCTGATTCAGAATCAGAGAGTGCACCTAAAAATGTTTCTGAGTCAAAATCAGTCAAAAATAGTGAACCCAAACCTCATATAGATAAACCTAGTTGTGATTCTCACATAAAAACTCCTAGGAAGTCTGTTAGAAATCAAGAGTCACCAAAGACTGATAGAATGAGAAGAGATTACAATGGAAACCACAGTTTTGGTCCTAAAAGATGCTTTGTGTGTGGTAGTTTAAGTCATTTGATTAGGGATTGTGATTTTCATAAGGTTAGGATGAAAAGAGAGGCTGAACTAAGAAAGAATAAGAATGTTAATGCTGGCCCCATAAATGATAAACCAGTTTGGAATAATGCTAACAGGATTAATCATGATAATAAGTTTGTTACTAGACCAGCACCATTTAATTCTGGTGTGACTAAGGTTAATTCTGGTCGGTCATCTGTTAGTTCTGGTAGACCAAATTTTAGTTCTGGTAGACCAAATGTTAATACTGGTAGACCAAATTTTAATTCTGGTAGACCAAATGTTAGTTCTGTTGGTCAAAATGGTAATTATGTGAGGCCAAATGTAAATTCTGGGTGGTTTAATCATTCTAGACCCAGACAACCAGTAAATAGACCACAGGTGAATTCATATAATCAAAGAAACAATTTTTACAAACCTCATTCACCTGTGAGAAGTCCTTTTGTTAATAATACAGCACAAGTTTCAAGTTCAAATGCTGTAAGGGAAAATGGGGAATCTGCTGTTAAGACCCCAGCATATTGGTCTTGGGAACACACTTACCTATGAATCCAAGACCAAAGGTGGATTAAGCTCATTCAAGACCTATAAATATGTTGATCCACAGAGCAGATCCAAGTCTTCGCAGGCTTGGGTCTTAAAGAGAAACTAATTTCTCTACTTTTGTGCAGGAACATCCACTGAAGAACATGGAAGACAAAGGAATATTTAATAGTGGGTGCTCTGGGCACATGACTGGTAACAAGAATCATCTGAAGGATTTTCAAGAATTCCAAGGAGGTTCTGTTACCTTTGGAGGAAGTAAAGGACAGATAACTGGTAAAGGTAGAATTGTGGTAGGCAATTTAGAATTTGACAATGTATCTTTTGTAAAAGAACTAGGGCAGTTTAACCTTTTCTCAATATCACAAATTTGTGATAAGCAGCATAAGCTGCTTTTTAGTGAAACTGAATGTTTTGTATTGACTTCGGACTTTAAGATGCCTGATGAAAGTCAAATTCTTCTTAAAGTTCCTAGACAATACAACATGTACAGTTTTGATATGAAAGCACCTGAAGTTGCAAAAGGTTCTGCCTGTTTGCTTGCAAAAGCCACATTGGATGAATCTAAATTATGGCATAAAAGGTTAGGTCATGTTAATTTCAAGAATATGAAGAAACTTGTGAAGGGAAATTTAGTTAGAGGCTTACCTTCCAAGGTTTTTAGGAATGACCATACCTGTGTAGCTTGTAATAAGGGCAAACAGCATAGAGCTTCTTGTAAGGCTAAGTTGGATAGGATTGTTACTAAGCCTTTGCATACCTTACACATGGATTTGTTTGGCCCTACATCTGTTAGAAGTATCAACCATGCTAGCTATTGCCTTGTCATTACTGATGACTGCACCAGATATTGTTGGGTATTCTTTATGTCTACAAAAGATGAAACCCCTGATTTAATTCAAAGGTTCATTAGGCAGATAGAAAACCTACTAAATCACAAGGTTAAGATCATTAGGAGTGACAATGGCACAGAATTTAAGAATAGGAGCATGATTGAGTTTTGTGGTGAAAAAGGAATTAAGCAACAATATAGCAATGCTAGAACTCCACAGCAAAATGGAGTTGCTGAGAGAATGAACAGGACCCTGATTGAGGCAGCTAGAACCATGTTAGCAGACTCATTCTTACCCACAACCTTTTGGGCTGAAACACCTTATGAGCTTATTTTTGGCCATAAACCAGTTGTTAGCTATATAAGGCCTTTTGGGTGCCATGTGACCATTCTTGATACCTTGAGTGTGCTTGGAAAATTTGAAGGGAAGTCTGATGAGGGGTTTCTAGTTGGGTATTCACTGAATAGTAAGGCCTTTAGGGTTTACAATTTAGTGACTAAGAAAGTAGAAGAAAATCTGCATGTTAACTTTCTTGAGGAAAAACCCAATGTGAAGGGACTAGGTCATAGATGGATGTTTGATCTTGATTATTTAACTGATTCTATGAACTATATTCCTGTCTCCAAGGAGAATCAAGCTAACCCTGATGCAGGTTCCATAGAAGTGCCTAACAATGCAGGTACTCAAGATGAAAGCACTGCTGATCAAAGCAAAGAAGTTGAGGAGCTTATTGTGATTCCTACCACAGAAGTCAACCATGTTGCTCCTAATGAAGGAACAAAGAAATCTTCTACAAAAAGAAAGGAGACTGTGATCAAGCCTCAATCAAAAGAAAAAGGGGGTTCTCCTACAAAAGTTTCAGATGAAATCTTATCCTTCAAAGAAGAAATGGATGCTTTGACTGACATGTATCTTGGGAAAAAGGCTACCAGCACTAATTCAGTTAATTCTGGTAGTGCCTTGATTAATTCTGGTGGAGAGAAGGCTACCAACACTTACCCTGTTAAGTCTGGTAGTGATGCTATTAATTCTGCTCAACCTAAGTCTACTCCAAATACTGATTTTGATGATTCTGAGATGCCTGAACTTGAGGTCTTTGATAAACCAGATGAAGGCATTTTTTATGGGGCTTCTTATGATGAAGAAGGGGTAGTTACTGACTTCAACAACCTACCTACTGAAGTGACTGTAAGTCTGGCTCCAACACTCAGAATTCACAACATTCATCCCAAAAGTCAAATAATTGGTGATCCTCAATCAGTTGTTCAAACCAGAAGTAAAGTGCAAAAGATTTCTACATCTCATGCACTTCTCAGTCTCATTAAGAAGCAGCAAAGGGTCAACCACAAGGACCAACAACATTGCTTGTTTGCTTGTTTCCTTTCTCAAAAGGAACCCACCAATGTCTCTGAAGCACTTGAAGATGAGAGTTGGGTGGATGCAATGCAACAGGAGTTGTTGCAGTTGAAATTGCAGAAAGTTTGGGTTCTTGTAGATCTACCTAGTGGAGCTAAGGTGATTGGCACAAAGTGGGTCTTCAGGAATAAAAGGGATGAAAGAGGAGTAGTAGTTAGGAACAAGGCAAGATTGGTAGCAGAAGGGTATAGACAAGAGGAGGGGATAGATTATGATGAGGTCTTTGGTCCTGTAGCAAGGATTGAGGCTATTAGGTTATTTTTGGCTTATGCATCATATATGGGATTCATAGTCTATCAGATGGATGTGAAGAGTGCCTTTCTGTATGGCACTATTGAGGAAGAAGTATATGTTCATCAACCTCCTGGCTTTGTTGATCCAGCAGAACCCAAGAAAGTGTAACACCCGGTAATTTTCCAAAACCTTTCTAGCCAATTAATTTAAAACTTTGCATTACCTGTGAACTTAAACTTTTTATTGAACTTGTTTGGGCTTGAGAAACGAGAATTATTGCGAGAAACGAGAATATTGTCCCTATTAGTGAACCAACACAACCTACAAAGCACGAAACGTATCGTATTTGTCAAAAATATTGATTTTTGAAAATAGTGCAAATTTATACTCGTTTTTATTGGAAAAATCATTTCGTGAACGATGGCGCAAGTTTCATAATTTTTCGAGTCCGTTTGCTATGTCGTTTGAGCCCCGAAGCGTTTATCGTTAGAAGTTTACTACGTTGGCAACTATAACCCCTAAACTAACAACTTTACTCTACCCTACACTTTCAAAAATTACAAAACCCACCCTATACTTCTACCCAAGTATATATACCCCATCACACCCCACACCACTCATTTTTATTCACAAAACACACACAAAAATATCTTTAACACTCTTTCTCCCTCTTGAAGTTTCCGGCCGGCCACCCTCCGGCGACACCAGCAGAATCCGGTGACCCTCGCCGGAATATTTTTCCGGCCACCCTTTTTCTTGTACGATCTTGTAGATCGGGATACCCTCATCACCACCGTACCACCCACGCACCCCCAAACACCCCCGTTCGCTCTCACGCGCCTTCCACCGCCGCGACACCACCACAAGCCACCACCACCTTCCTATTCGTTTCTCTTGACGGTAAACAACCCCCACGCGCCCTCTTTTCTATTATTTTTGAATTTATACAAAAACCCTAATTTCTAAATCTTTTAATAAAACCGATTTTATTATAAAACCTTTATAAAAATGTGTTTTAAACATTAAAACTTGTGTGGACTCGCTCTTTTCTCCGTGACTCGGCCTCGACTCGGGTGAACCCACCGAGTCAACTCGTGACTCGGTGAGGGTTGTTGTTTTATTATTGTTTCATGGTTGTGAAGATGAGGGAGTGTATATTTTTGGGTATTAGAAGTTGATTGTGGGTCCGTTTGGTTCATTGGTTCTCGGCAGTCACCACACCCCACCACCGAGACTCTCATGGTGGTGAGGGTGGGGTGTTATGATGTTCTTGTTGTTGATGTTGTGTGGTGTTGATAGTGTTTGTGTTTGTCTCGGATTCGGCTTGAGCTGAGAGCCCATTGGCTCGGGTTAGTGTTGAGCCGTGACTCAAGTGAGTCCCGGCGATGTTTATACATTATTTGTTTACTTGTTATTGTTTTAATACGGTTTCGGCAATATTTTGACATGGGTTAACACGACGAATGATAATAAACTTGACTAATAAAACTATGAAACCTAAAATACAATTGATATAGTTAAGTGGATTTGAATATCGGACTTGGATCCGTATTATTATTATTTGTGATGGACAAGATTTGGACATATTGGATTTACGGTGTTAGTTATTTGGACTTATGGACCCTTTGGTACGAAAACTACGAAATGGTCGATAAACTAAACAACTAATATATACGGGAATAATGTGTCCAAATATATATTGAATTGTGACGTTAGTGATAAAATTTGGTAATTTGATGTTAATAAATACTTAATCAAAGAGTCGTTGACTCGGGAAAATGTTCTATAAACGGGCAGGTCATGCCGAAATTTTGTAAAATCTTTTGTAACACTTAAACGCTTAAGATTTATAAACTATTTAAAAACCTTTTCATTTATATTACTTTCAACGTTATATTTTGGAAAATGGGAAAAGCCGAGACTTGTTATTAATGTGTTATAGTTTATTTGCGTGTGTCTTTCATTTCTTTTCGACGACTTTCTTTGAGGAGCTCTTTCGTCAACTCTTGTCTTTCTTGAGTTTCTTTCGTTTCGCCGACGTATTCGTTTTCTAACTTTCTTGTCTTCCACACGAGACTTTTTAAAACCCTTTTTCTTTCAAATGCCATTGTTATTAAACCTTTTATTCAAGTATTGATTATTGAAGTATTCGAGTATTATTTATTAAATCATTTTGGATATTATATCTGAGTTATGTCATTAATTGATTAGGTTGTGCTGAGGTTCATTTGCTGTGCCGTACCATCTGATTGTTATCTCATTCTCTCTGTGACTAAGGTGTGATTCATAGCCCCACTTGCGCGCTATTAAATATTTATAAATCCCGTGGGGGAGATACATGCTACTTACTGTTTTTTTTCTGAGCACAATTGTTTATTGTATGCTATTCCTGATTGACGCTATGAATGCTAAGTACCTTCCTTGCCAAAAGCAAGTCCCTCGATCATGAACCATTAATCACCTGCGGGTGAGCGCGATTATAGTTTATAGGCCTATAGGATTTGACCATCCCACCCCTGTTGACCAGGTAGGCAACATGGGTGTTCTATAATTGAGTTAACTAGGTATTTGGCAAGATACCTGGCTTTGGGGGCAACTTTTATGATTATGAAATTCCGCGGTTATTGTCGACTTACGCCAGAGTTTCTGGTGCTGGTTAACGCTTTGTGTGTCATGAGCTTAGCAAATCCAGAGAATTATGTGACGCTTACTCGATATTTGCATTTGTTGCTTATATCTTCCAGACTAAAATCTTGTGCTCAACTAATTTTTATTAAACCTATGGATTACACTCAACCTTTGTGTTGACTTTTTAAGCATGTTTATCTCAGGTAATTGATTTCTGAAGTGTGCACGAGGAAGGGCTGGAGGTTCCGGATGGCTATCTGTGGGTTGTGTTTTGTTATTTCTATCTAAATTTTCCGCTGCAAACTACTTTATTTTTCCGCTGCAAACTATTTTATGATCCGCTGCTAAATGTGTTAAGAGTCTTTTGAACTCTAATGGTTGAACTTTGTATTTGAATGTGGTATTTTATTAAAACGTCTCGTTATGAGATCGTTTATCTATGATTTTGACTCACTACCCCTCGAGTAGCACCCCAAGCTCAGTCCCGCTGCCATATTTCGAGTTGGGGGTGTTACAGAATGGTATCAAGAGCCAAGGTTTATAGAGAACGAGGTCATACTCGACTATAAACATTTTCCGTGTGAGTCAAAACATTTTCCGAAATCGATAGCCATCAGCCTTCCGTGCCGCTTCACTCGTAAGTACTTTATTACTGTATGTTTGGATTTTCACTACTATTTCATTTTTATATGAAACTATTTTATAAACATTTGGCTAGAAATTTTTATACTTGTCCCGATGCTCCATGGAGAGTATTACGGCTACATCAGTTTCTACCGGTTAGTTATCAGTTGCACCCGTCGATCACCCCCTTGCACCACCGAGTCCAGAAATGGACCCACACCCTATTAATGTACCTCACCCGGATGATGAGAAGATGGATGATAATGATGAGAAGATAGGAGACCGTCAGTAGGGATTAGTGATCATCTTTATTATGGTAGTTTATTATTGTAGTAGTGGTTTACCTTGTACGTACTGAACTGACTAGTTTCGGTTAGTAGATTTGATAAGAAACTTGTAGTCGTTTTGCATATCTTGCATGACTGATGACAAGTATCGAATCTACGATGTATTTTGGTGATGTACTATTATGATGTTGAATGGACGCTATATTATGATGTATCATTGTATTGTTTACTTTTGTGTTATGATTCTGTTATGTTAATCAAATACTTATAATGTTTTACATTGTGATGATTGATAGAATCATGCCACCTAAGAAGATGACCCCGGCTGCAATCCAGAAACTAATTGAAGAAGGCATAGCTGCGGCCCTCGCCGATCAAGCAGGTGCTAATAATCAAAATGCTGGGCAAGCAGGAGTGCAGCCTGTCCCGGAGAACCGTTCCTGCACCTACAAAGAGTTCATGAGCTGCAAGCCCACTACTTTCAAAGGAATCGAGGGAGCTGTCGGCTTAACACAGTGGTTTGAAAAGATGGAATCTGTGATCTTGAGGAGTAACTGCACGGAAGACTGCAAGGTAAAGTATGCCACAGGAACCTTGATTGAACATGCATTATCCTGGTGGAATGCATATGCTCAGGATATTGGGTTGGAGAGAGCTTACAGTATGTCTTGGGAAGACTTCAAGAAAGAAATGATGAAAAAGTATTGCTCCCGCAGTGATATGAGAAAGTTGGATACTGAATTCTATTACTTGGCTGTGAAAGGTGTTGATCTTGCCACCTATGTTCGTCGATTCCAAGAGTTGAAAGTCTTTTGTGCCCATATGGTACCGGATAATGAGAAGCTGCTTGAAAAGTTTATTGGTGGTCTACCAGCTAGTATTGAAGGGCTTGTAACGTCATACAACTCGCAGACCTTGGATGATGCAATCCGTGTAGCTGAACGACTAATGGATCAGGCCATCAAGAATGGAACAGCTCAGAAGGGTAACAACTTTGATCATAAGAGGAAGTGGGATGACTACAGAAGGAACAACAACAACAAAAACAACAACAACAACAACAACAACAACAACAACAACAACAACAACTACAACAACCGCAACAACAACAATAACCAGTACCGCAATAACAATCACCACAATCAGCAGAACCGACGCCAAGAGGCTGTCAGAGCATATGTAGCTGCACCAGCACAGACTGGGGGATATGCTGGAAAGTACCCGTACTGTGAAAAATGTAACCATCACCACCCTGGACCGTGCACTGCGAGATGTCAGAACTGCAACAAGGTTGGGCATGTTGCTAAGAACTGTAAGGGAAAAGCTGTGGCTACAGGGAGTAATGCACAACCGGTTGTAACATGTTTTGGATGTGGGGAGCGTGGACATTACAAGAGCCAGTGCCCGAAAAATACTGGACAAAAGACCGAAGGTGCTCGTGGCAGAGCATACGTGCTGGGAAATGGAGAGCAGTATCAGGACCCAAATGTCGTTACCGGTACGTTTCTACTCAACAACCTTCGTGTTAAAGTCTTATTTGATTCTGGTGCCGATATGAGCTTTATATCTTCTAAGATCTCACTGCTACTAAATCTCACCCCTATCATTCTAGACACCTGTTATAGTATTGAACTAGCTAATGGAAATCTGGTTAATACTTGCACCGTAATCCGAGACTGTACCTTAAACCTTCTAGATCACCCGTTTAGCATCGACCTTATGCCCATTGAACTCGGAAGCTTTGACGTAGTTGTGGGAATGGATTGGTTGTCCAAACATCGAGCCATCATTATTTGCGGTGAACGGGTTGTTCATATCCCTCTTGATGACGAGACTTTGGTTGTCCGCGGAGACCGTAGTGGAACCCGTTTGAGTATTATCTCCTGCATTAAGACTTTGAAGTACATCGAGAAAGGTTGTCATGTGTTCTTAGCACAAGTGTCCAAGAAAGAGTCTGGAGAGAGGCGACTCGAGGACGTCCCGATTGTGCGTGATTTCCCAGAGGTATTTCCTGAAGATCTACCTGGACTTTCACCAGCTCGACAAGTGGAGTTCTTAATCGAATTAGTTCCAGGAGCTGCACCCGTGGCACGTGCACCGTATCGACTTGCTCCTACCGAAATGCAAGAACTGTCTAAGCAGTTACAGGAGTTGTTGGATAAAGGGTTTATTCGACCTAGTTCATCACCGTGGGGAGCACCGGTGTTGTTCGTAAAGAAGAAAGATGGTTCGTTTAGGATGTGCATTGACTATCGCGAATTGAACAAGCTGACAGTGAAGAATCGCTACCCGTTACCGAGAATTGATGATTTGTTTGACCAGCTGCAAGGATCAGATTACTACTCGAAGATAGATCTGAGGTCAGGTTACCACCAACTTAGAGTCCGGGAAGAGGATATTCCCAAAACGGCGTTCAGGACTCGCTATGGCCACTATGAATTCAAAGTAATGCCATTTGGTTTGACAAACACACCGGCTGTATTCATGGACCTCATGAACCGAGTGTGTAAACCATACTTGGACAAATTTGTCATAGTCTTTATCGATGATATTTTGATTTACTCCAAGACTGAAGAAGAGCACAAGCAACATCTGACGACAATTCTCAAATTACTCAAGGAAGAACAACTGTATGCCAAATTCTCTAAGTGTGAATTTTGGATTCGCAGAGTACAATTTCTTGGCCATGTGATTGACAACAAAGGGTTGCATGTAGATCCCGCGAAGATTGAAGCTATTGAGAATTGGCCAACACCTTCTAATGCTACAGAGATCCGACAATTTTTGGGATTAGCCGGGTATTACCGGAGATTCATCGAGGGATTCTCCAAGGTTGCTAAACCATTAACTGCATTGACTCAGAAGAATAAGAAGTATGAATGGGGAAATGATGAAGAAGAAGCATTCCAAATCCTGAAGCGAAAACTGTGTAGTGCACCGATTTTGGCGTTGCCAGACGGAGTGGAGGATTTTGTGGTATACTGCGATGCATCCTATCATGGTTTAGGAGCAGTTCTGATGCAGAGAGGGAAAGTCATGGCATATGCTTCCCGACAACTTAAGACCCACGAGGAGAAGTATACTACGCATGATTTAGAGTTGGGCGCAGTGGTTTTTGCACTCAAGATATGGAGACACTATCTATACGGGACGAAGTGTGTCGTATACACCGATCACAAGAGTCTTCAGCATATCTTAGATCAGAAGGAGCTGAATATGAGACAACGACGATGGTTAGAAACTCTAAGTGATTACGACTGTGAAATCAGATATCACCCAGGAAAGGCAAACGTTGTTGCTGATGCCTTGAGCCGTAAGGAACGACTGAAACCCCTACGGGTTCGAGCTTTAGTTATGACCATCAATTCGAACCTTCCCGCTCAAATTCTCCGTGCTCAAGAAGAAGCAATAGAACAAGAAGGTCTCCAGGATAAGAGCCTTCAAGGAATGATACAAAAGAAGTTTGAGAGACGTTCGGATGGAACGTTGTGTTATAAAGGAAGAAGTTGGGTGCCACGTCATGGAGGACTGCGAGACTTGATTATGCACGAGTCTCATAAGTCAAAATACTCTATTCACCCAGGATCCGACAAAATGTATCATGACCTCAAGGAACTGTACTGGTGGCCGAATATGAAAGCTGAAGTTGCTGACTATGTTCGAAGGTGTTTGACATGCGCAAAAGTTAAGGCCGAACATCAGAAACCGTCTGGTCTTCTACAACAGCCCGAGATTCCCGAATGGAAGTGGGAACGGATCACAATGGATTTCGTCACTAAACTCCCAAGGACTGCAACTGGTTTTGATGCTATATGGGTCATAGTCGATCGATTGACTAAATCAGCACATTTTATACCGATCAAGGAAAAATACGGCATGGAGAAGTTAACAAGGCTCTATGTGAAGGAGATAGTATCGAGACATGGAGCTCCCATATCTATCATCTCCGACAGAGACGGCAGGTTTACTTCAAACTTTTGGTGGTCGCTTCAAGATTCCTTTGGTACAAAACTCGACATGAGCACTGCATATCACCCGCAAACAGATGGCCAGAGTGAAAGGACGATTCAGACATTGGAGGATATGCTCCGGGCCTGTGTAATTGATTTTGGAAATGGGTGGGATACACATTTGCCTTTGATCGAGTTTTCATACAACAACAGCTATCATGCAAGTATCAAGGCTGCACCGTTCGAGGCATTGTATGGTCGAAAGTGTCGATCACCCATTTGTTGGGCTGAGGTAGGAGAAGCTCAGCTCATTGGGCCGGATCTTGTTCGTGAGACCACAGAAAAGATTGTGCAGATTAAAGACCGATTGAAGATCGCGCGAAATCGACAGAAAAGTTACGCAGACGTAAGACGCAAACCCCTTGAGTTTCAGGTTGGGGATAGAGTCATGTTGAAGGTTTCACCATGGAAGGGAGTGATTCGTTTCGGCAAGCGGGGAAAGCTGAACCCCAGGTACATAGGACCGTTCAAGATTCTGAACCGAGTTGGTCCTGTAGCTTATAAGCTAGAATTACCACCAGAGCTCAGTAGGGTACATCCTGTATTCCACGTGTCTAATTTGAAGAAATGCTTGTCCGATGAGACAGCCGTGATTCCACTCGATGAGATTCAAGTTGATGAGCAACTGAACTTTATTGAAGAACCTGTAGAGATTATGGAGCGTGAGGTCAAACGATTAAAGAGGAGCAAAATTTCCCTTGTGAAAGTCCGCTGGAATTCCAAGAGAGGACCCGAATTCACCTGGGAACGCGAGGACCAGTTCAAACGCAAATACCCTCACCTCTTCGAAACCGGAACTGATAAGTTGAACTGAAATCCGGGACGGATTTCCCAATATGATGTATGTGCTGTAACACCCGGTAATTTTCCAAAACCTTTCTAGCCAATTAATTTAAAACTTTGCATTACCTGAGAACTTAAACTTTTTATTGAACTTGTTTGGGCTTGAGAAACGAGAATTATTGCGAGAAACGAGAATATTGTCCCTATTAGTGAACCAGCACAACCTACAAAGCACGAAACGTATCGTATTTGTCAAAAATATTGATTTTTGAAAATAGTGCAAATTTATACTCGTTTTTATTGGAAAAATCATTTCGTGAACGATGGCGCAAGTTTCGTAATTTTTCGAGTCCGTTTGCTATGTCGTTTGAGCCCCGAAGCGTTTATCGTTAGAAGTTTACTACGTTGGCAACTATAACCCCTAAACTAACAACTTTACTCTACCCTACACTTTCAAAAATTACAAAACCCACCCTATACTTCTACCCAAGTATATATACCCCATCACACCCCACACCACTCATTTTTATTCACAAAACACACACACAAATATCTTTAACACTCTTTCTCCCTCTTGAAGTTTCCGGCCGGCCACCCTCCGGCGACACCAGCAGAATCCGGCGACCCTCGCCGGAATATTTTTCCGGCCACCCTTTTTCTTGTACGATCTTGTAGATCGGGATACCCTCATCACCACCGTACCACCCACGCACCCCCAAACACCCCCGTTCGCTCTCACGCGCCTTCCACCGCCGCGACACCACCACAAGCCACCACCACCTTCCTATTCGTTTCTCTTGACGGTAAACAACCCCCACGCGCCCTCTTTTCTATTATTTTTGAATTTATACGAAAACCCTAATTTCTAAATCTTTTAATAAAACCGATTTTATTATAAAACCTTTTATAAAATGTGTTTTAAACATTAAAACTTGTGTGGACTCGCTCTTTTCTCCGTGACTCGGCCTCGACTCGGGTGAACCCACCGAGTCAACTCGTGACTCGGTGAGGGTTGTTGTTTTATTATTGTTTCATGGTTGTGAAGATGAGGGAGTGTATATTTTTGGGTATTAGAAGTTGATTGTGGGTCCGTTTGGTTCATTGGTTCTCGGCAGTCACCACACCCCACCACCGAGACTCTCGTGGTGGTGAGGGTGGGGTGTTATGATGTTCTTGTTGTTGATGTTGTGTGGTGTTGATAGTGTTTGTGTTTGTCTCGGATTCGGCTTGAGCTGAGAGCCCATTGGCTCGGGTTAGTGTTGAGCCGTGACTCAAGTGAGTCCCGGCGATGTTTATACATTATTTGTTTACTTGTTATTGTTTTAATACGGTTTCGGCAATATTTTGACATGGGTTAACACGACGAATGATAATAAACTTGACTAATAAAACTATGAAACCTAAAATACAATTGATATAGTTAAGTGGATTTGAATATCGGACTTGGATCCGTATTATTATTATTTGTGATGGACAAGATTTGGACATATTGGATTTACGGTGTTAGTTATTTGGACTTATGGACCCTTTGGTACGAAAACTACGAAATGGTCGATAAACTAAACAACTAATATATACGGGAATAATGTGTCCAAATATATATTGAATTGTGACGTTAGTGATAAAATTTGGTAATTTGATGTTAATAAATACTTAATCAAAGAGTCGTTGACTCGGGAAAATGTTCTATAAACGGGCAGGTCATGCCGAAATTTTGTAAAATCTTTTGTAACACTTAAACGCTTAAGATTTATAAACTATTTAAAAACCTTTTCATTTATATTACTTTCAACGTTATATTTTGGAAAATGGGAAAAGCCGAGACTTGTTATTAATGTGTTATAGTTTATTTGCGTGTGTCTTTCATTTCTTTTCGACGACTTTCTTTGAGGAGCTCTTTCGTCAACTCTTGTCTTTCTTGAGTTTCTTTCGTTTCGCCGACGTATTCGTTTTCTAACTTTCTTGTCTTCCACACGAGACTTTTTAAAACCCTTTTTCTTTCAAATGCCATTGTTATTAAACCTTTTATTCAAGTATTGATTATTGAAGTATTCGAGTATTATTTATTAAATCATTTTGGATATTATATCTGAGTTATGTCATTAATTGATTAGGTTGTGCTGAGGTTCATTTGCTGTGCCGTACCATCTGATTGTTATCTCATTCTCTCTGTGACTAAGGTGTGATTCATAGCCCCACTTGCGCGCTATTAAATATTTATAAATCCCGTGGGGGAGATACATGCTACTTACTGTTTTTTTTCTGAGCACAATTGTTTATTGTATGCTATTCCTGATTGACGCTATGAATGCTAAGTACCTTCCTTGCCAAAAGCAAGTCCCTCGATCATGAACCATTAATCACCTGCGGGTGAGCGCGATTATAGTTTATAGGCCTATAGGATTTGACCATCCCACCCCTGTTGACCAGGTAGGCAACATGGGTGTTCTATAATTGAGTTAACTAGGTATTTGGCAAGATACCTGGCTTTGGGGGCAACTTTTATGATTATGAAATTCCGCGGTTATTGTCGACTTACGCCAGAGTTTCTGGTGCTGGTTAACGCTTTGTGTGTCATGAGCTTAGCAAATCCAGAGAATTATGTGACGCTTACTCGATATTTGCATTTGTTGCTTATATCTTCCAGACTAAAATCTTGTGCTCAACTAATTTTTATTAAACCTATGGATTACACTCAACCTTTGTGTTGACTTTTTAAGCATGTTTATCTCAGGTAATTGATTTCTGAAGTGTGCACGAGGAAGGGCTGGAGGTTCCGGATGGCTATCTGTGGGTTGTGTTTTGTTATTTCTATCTAAATTTTCCGCTGCAAACTACTTTATTTTTCCGCTGCAAACTATTTTATGATCCGCTGCTAAATGTGTTAAGAGTCTTTTGAACTCTAATGGTTGAACTTTGTATTTGAATGTCGTATTTTATTAAAACGTCTCGTTATGAGATCGTTTATCTATGATTTTGACTCACTACCCCTCGAGTAGCACCCCAAGCTCAGTCCCGCTGCTATATTTCGAGTTGGGGGTGTTACAGAAAGTGTACAAAATCATCAAAGCTTTATATGTTCTCCACCAAGCTCCCAGAGCTTGGTATGCAACTCTCTCCAAATTCCTTGAAGAGCATGGGTACAAAAGAGTTGTGATTGACAAGACCTTGTTTATCAAGAGAAACAAGAGAGATATTATCCTAGTCCAAGTTTATGTAGATGATATCATATTTGGTTCTACTAAAAGGTCTTGGTGTGAGGAGTTTGAAGCATTAATGAAAGGGAGGTTTCAGATGAGTTCTATGAGTGAACTCACATTTTTCTTAGGACTGCAAGTGAAATAATAAGCAGATGGACTCTTTATCTCTCAAGACAAGTATGTTGCAGAGATTTTGAAGAAGTTTGAATTTACAACTGTGAAGACTGCAGTCACTCCTATGGAGAACAAGGTGCCTTTGACAAAGGATGAAGATGCTGCTGATGTAGATGTGCATCTTTACAGATCAATGATAGGTTCTCTAATGTATCTTACTGCTTCTAGACCTGACATTATGTATGCAGTCTGTGTTTGTTCACGTTTTCAGGTTAACCCAAAGACTTCACATCTTCATACTGTGAAGAGAATCTTTAGATACCTAAAGGGCAAACCCAATTTGGGCCTTTGGTATCCTAGAGAGTCATCTTTTGACCTGGAAGCCTATTCAGATAGTGACTATGCAGGTGCAAGCCTTGACAGGAAATCCACAACTGGAGGTTGTCAATTCCTTGGAAGAAGATTAATCTCTTGGCAATGCAAAAAGCAGACAATTGTAGCTACATCAACAACTGAAGCTGAGTATGTAGCAACTGCCAATTGTTGTGGACAAGTATTGTGGATTCAGAATCAAATGTTGGATTATGGTTTGAAATTTATGAACACTATAATCCACATAGATAATGAGAGCACTATCTGTATAGTTAAGAACCCTGTTGATCACTCTAAAACTAAGCAAATAGAAATCAGGCATCACTTTATTAGGGATTGCTATGAAAAGAAGTTAATTAGAGTGGAGAAAATATACACAGATTTTAATATTGCAGACCTCTTAACTAAACCGTTTGATGGCCCTAGGTTTAATTACTTAGTGGTTAGCATTGGTATGTTGAACCCATAGCTGGACTTAAGGGGAGGTTAGACTTAAGGGGAGGCCAATATGTATAGTTTATATACTTACCAGCACTTATATTTTTTTTAATTCTGGTAGTTTTAAATTTTAAGTCTGGTAGTATATTTTGGTTATCCATTAAAAAGTATTTGTTTAGTCTGTATATTTTGGTTAACTTTGTTTTGCAGTAGTAATATTTTATTATTGCTAGTATTATTGGGGCACAATAGTATCAAAGAAACATGGAGCTTTCATTCATTCAAAATGGTTGCATTCTCAGATGCAACTTACAAAAACAAGAGAAAAAGCCTATACATATTCATTAGACCCAAACATCTACATCAACAACCCAGACTACTATTCCATCTTCCTCTTCCCTTTCCCTTGGCAGTCAGGCATAGTTTTGTGGACTCCTCTGCCACCAATGGCATCAGACACTTGCTTGCAAGGGAGTCCTAGCACTACTGTTCTTGGCTTCAGAATTTGCTTCCTCTCAGGCACAGGGATCTTTTTCATTGATGATGCAGCCTTTTCAAACTCCTTTGTTAGAAAGACTGAGAGCTCTTGGAGATCGTCATCATCAGATGAGTCAGAAGAGGAGGATGAATCATCCACATATAGTGGAAGTTCATCTGTTGAAGGTTCATCAGAAGAGGTTGTTTCAACCTTTTTCTTTGAATCTTTGTTTCTTGAGGTTGAAGTGTAGTTTGGTGGAAAGTATCCTTTCCATCCTCCAGAAGATGAGTCCGAAGAAGAATCGGACGAAATCTCTACAATGTTTGTTGGGGAAGGATTCATTGTGATTGGGTGGATGCTTAAAGTTTGTGAAGTATGTGATGAAGTTATGTTGAAGATTTGAGGCTTTTTATAGAGCCAATGGAGGCTTAAGGGAATTCAATGTTCGGTTGGTAAAGGATTAAATTCCTTGCAGGCATGACTTAATTATCATATTTATGGTAATTTTTGGGAGTTGACATAAACTTGTATACCTTTTTCTTTTAATTATAGTAATTAGTTGTTTAAAAAAAATGTTTTTGGTAGCTTACATTTAAGGGGAGGATACTGTATAGTTTGTATATTTAAATTTTTTTTAGCTTTAAGTTTTAAATCTGGTAGTTTATTTCTTTAAATTTTTCTGGTAAATTTGTTTCTATGTTTTTCTTGGTGTTGAGACTAACATTTGCAGAAAGAATGTGGACTGGTGATGATGTGAAGCCTTGCTAACGATTTCAGTAAGTGTTTGTGTGCAAACTTGGTTAAGTCTGGTGAGTCCATGATTAAATATGGTTGACCAACTTTAAGTCTGGTAGTGTTAATTGTAATTAATTTATTACCGTTAGGTCTGGTCAGTCAAATAAAGATTTTTTATCTTATTCAAATTTGACCGTTGATATTTTTTAGACAAGAGGTATATATGGATAAGATTTAATTCATTTTCATCTTTATCCATTATTTACTTCTCATTTTTAAAATCTTTAAATCCGGCCAAGATTTACTCTGTTTTTCACTACCAGCACAAACCCTAATTTTAATTCTCAACCAGCACTTAGTCATTCTCTCTACTATGGCTTCACTAAAGTTTGTTGACAAGCACAATCAAGTTGGTTTCTTGAAGAAACCACACCAAAGTGATGGCTTTGCGCAAATAGTCGATTTCTTGAAAGGTTCTAATATTCGGTACGCGTTAACTCATAATCCTACTATTTATGCATCTCTTGTTAGGCAATTTTGGGGGTCTGTGACCTATGACACCCTTGCTGATGGTACACCACAGTTAAGGGCAACCATTGACTCTCATGATTTTACCATTACTGAAGCCTCCATTAGGAGTAGTCTCCAATTGGGTGATGCTTCAAGGGAATACATTTTGCCTAATGATGATCTTTTTGAGGATATGCAAACTATAGGATATCCCACTGATGGTTCATTTACTTTTTGGAAAAGCCATTTTACACCACAGTGGAGGTTTTTGATACATCATTTGCTCCATTGCCTAAGTCCCAAGAGTGGAGGATGGGATCAGTTTGGAAGCAACATTGCTTCTGCATTGGTCTGTCTTGCACTTGGAAGGAAATTTAATTTTTCAAAAATGCTTTTTGATGGCATGGTTGCAAATGTTAAAAATGCAAAACATAAGTTCTTAATGTACCCAAGATTTTTGCAAATGATTTTAAATTTTGAACCTGAAGATAAACTGTAGATATACATCAGTGTGGCCTTCACAACCAAAATTTTTGCAAATATGAAAAGAGGTTGATTAACCGGATTAGGGTGGGTTGGAGTTACTTCTTTAACAGTTCCAGATCCTCCAGCTCCTTTTCGTTGTTCAATTTTCCTTAGTTCTTCAACCCTTAACTCTGCTCTTCTGGCTTCATCATCTTTGTGAGTCTTTTTGCTTTCTTTCATTGCTGCAAAAGTATCTAACTGTTCTTGCATGTAAACAGTTTCTTCAGATTCTGTTTCTGAGTCAGATTCCTCTTCAGCATGAATCCCACCTTCTTCTTGTTCTGGCTTTGGAATATTAACTTTGACTCTTCTTTTGATGGTTTTAGGAGCAGAAGGTTTGATTTGCTTTGATGCACTTGAAGCACTCCCAGTCTTGCTGCTTCCCTTTGAACGAGTCTTAGAAGATCCAGTTTCTTCTCAAAGCTTGGCAAACCCGACTTGACCTTTGTTGAAATCATTGTCATAATCTTTGAAAGCTTGGGTCTCCTTAACTGAGTTTGTTAACAGTGATTCTGGCAGTCTTGACCCTTGCTTGTGTAAGCTTCCTTTGGGAAAGTAAATCAGACTGACAATCTTGTCCATCTTAAACAAGTGCATTTCTCGGTCTTCAGGACGTGGAGAAATGTCGGTGTTCTCGTCAAGCAGAAGACTTATGAGCAGCTTGGTATATCGAACAAATGGAATTTTGACAGATTTCTGATGGCGAGTTTGGATCTGAAAGACAATGTCTTCCCAGATGAGTTGTGCATAATTAATCTGTTTCTGATTGACTATTCCCCAGAAGAATTGAAGGTGTGATATTCGTGGGTGCTCATGACCACTGTCCCTCCCTGAGATTGAACGGACCAGTACGTAGTATATAGTTCTCCAGGGTTGTCAGATGTATTTGGCGTTGACCTTTGAAATCTTTATCAGTGGTGTACCAGGTTGAACATCGTATCCAATCTTTAAGAACTTCATCTTCGGTTGGTGTAGGCCAATATCTATTAGCAGGTTCTGGTGGTTTTGGCAAGTCTAAGGCTCTTCGAAGGTGTTTCGGGGTGACTTTTACTTTCTTACGATCTAGTGTGCAGATAAAGTATCTATCATCATCGTCCAGCTTTATAGTGCTCTACATTTGATGAATATACAACTCATGAACATTGTTTGATCTATCCAGCAAGTTACAGCACTTGTGTCTCTTGAGTATTTCAATTGCAATCTGACAGCTTGGTTCTGCACACTTTATCTTTTCAAAGTCAACCCTTGCATTGTTGTTACCATATTCTGCTTTTTAGTCATGTGGGAAAATTTCTTCCTTTGTAAGCATTGGAAGTGATTGTTGTGATGGTGCAGCCATTTTGAGATAACTGAAACATCATTCAGACACAAATTTGTATGATACATGAAAGTTAGTTTTAGTTAAACTACTTGTTTCACATGTGATCCTTTAATTAAAAGTTGAAACATGGCAATTTCTATAGAAGTGACAATTTCCATAGAATCTGACAATTTCTATAGAATCTGACAATTCCTATACAATTGGACAATTGCGATAGAATTGGACAATTGCGATAGAAATTGACAATTGCGATAGAAATTGACAAATTGCGATAGATTTGACATTTGCGATAATTTGACATTTGCGATAGAATTTGACATTTGGGATAGAATTTGACAATTTCGATAGAAAGTGACAATTTTGATAACAAATGACAATTTCGATAGAAAATGACAATTTCGACAAAAATGACAATTTCAACAGAAATGACAATTTCGACAATATCTTATACAAGAAATTTCAATAACACTGTAGACGTACTGTTCATCAGATTTTTGCAATTTATCAAAAAACTTGTTATTATGTTCGCACTTTTGTTCCAATAGCATCCTATGATGTTTCTAAGTCTTGTGTTCAAGTTTTAACAACTTTTAACCACAGAATCTCAAAAATCAACCTGAACGAGTTCTTCTTAAACCCTAGATGTCTAATTCACAACCATGGTGTTTCTGGGAGCAATTCAAAGGCACAGACAATCAATTTAACATATAAGAACAACACATTAATGGTTTAATTACACTACAACACACACAATTACTTTTCCCCAAATTCAACGCTTAAACCCTAAAACTTGAACATGCAAAATTCGTGCTTCTGGGTTCAATAAAGCATGAACAACATATTAAGGAACTTATTTAGACAACAACCCACCAAAAAATTACATCATAAACACTCAGAATCAAAATCTACGATTTCGCTTAAACCCTAGATCTTAAACAATCGATTGTGACAAATTGGACCGTTGGATTGTTAAATCCTTCAAAACCATTGTTTATAATCACATATTAAACATTTATTTACTCACAAATTTGAATGATCTTGAACGGATGTACTGAATTGAATCTAGCCGTAGATGAAGGTGGATGTGTGTATTCACTGCGGTGGGTGGATTGTCAGTGAAAGTGAATATGACATTAACTGCGTTTTCACTTTTTGTGTAATTTGTTTTAACTTTGTCATTTTCGCACATTTAGTCCCTAAACGTTGTATTTTTGCCCTTAACATCCTAACCTACTAACTCTAAGTTTTTAACTTAGCAAATTTGGCACTAACAAACTTTAACACTTAGATGAGTTTACCACCCTTCTTTTTGAAGCAACAACTTTGAAGAAATTATGCAAGTACAAAAATTTTAAAAAATTTTTAAATTTTGTTCTCCCCCTCAACACTTGTTCAGAGATAGTTGATAATGTTTTAAAAGGAACAAAGTGTTGAAGGTTTTGTACTTGCATTTTTTTTAATAAAGATTAAATGGAAAATCTTTTTGTGTTTTTGAATATTTATATACAAAGATAGTTTTGATGTTTGACTCATTTAATTTTGAGTAAGAAAATTGTTCAAATCATCTGAAGTCAAACATCGCATACCAATCTGGTGAACCAGTTCCACAAATCTTGCATGAGGCAAGGCTTTGGTGAACAGATCTGCCAATTGGTGTTCGGTACCCACGAAGTATAATTCAACTGTACCCATTTCCACGTGCTCTTTGATAAAGTGATACCGGAGAGCAATATGCTTCGATTTTGAATGTTGAATCGTGTTGCACGAAATAGCGATGGCACTCTTGGAATCGCGGTACATTGGAATCTTGTTGAAGATGTAACCATAATCCATCAGTTGTGATCGCATCCATATGACTTGAGCACAGCATGCTGACATGGCCACGTATTCAGATTCCGTTGACGACAGTGATGTACAATCTTGTTTCTTTGATTGCCAAGAGACGAGCTTGTCACCCAAGAATTGAACTCCCCCTGATGTACTTTTGCGTGTGTCTAGGCATCCTGCATGGTCAGCGTCTGAAAAAGCAACAAGTTCAAACCAAGAATCCATCGGATACCAGATCCCCAAATGAATGGTTCCCTTTATGTATCGAAGGATCCTCTTAACAGCAGACAAATGAAGTTCAGTTGGTCTTGACTGATAACGGGAGCATAGATACGTGGCAAATACAACATCCGGCCGGCTAGCTGTGAGATACAAGAGAGACCCAATCATACTACGATATTTCTTAGGATCAATGGGTGTGCCATGTAGATCAGCATCTAGCTTTGGGGATGAGGAAGACATGGGGGTATTATAGGTGTCACAGCTATTCATGCCATGTTTTTTCAAAATCTCTTGGGCATATTTGGACTGACTTAGGAAAATACCACGGGGTGATTGATGAACTTGCAGTCCTAAGAAGAACTTGAGTTCACCCATCATGGACATCTCAAAGTTTTGTTTCATTAGTCTTGCAAAAGCGTTTGAATATTTTTTATGGGTAGACCCAAAAATGATGTCATCCACATAAATTTGAACAATGAGAATATCCTCCCCGTGTTTTTGTATAAACAAAGTCGGGTCAACTGATCCTTTAGTAAAGTGATTGGCAAGTAAGAATGCAGAAAGTTTGTCGTACCATGCCCTCGGGGCGTGCTTAAGGCCATAGAGGGCTTTCTTGAGCCTGTAGACGTGGTTCGGATGCTCTGGATCGACGAGGCCCTCTGGTTGTGTAACGTACACCTCTTCTCGGAGTTGTCCATTGAGAAATACGGTCTTCACATCCATTTGATAAACCGTGATATTCTTGTGAGCAGCGTATGCCAGGAACATTCGAACGGCCTCAAGACGCGCCACTGGTGCAAAAGATTCCTCGAAGTCGATTCCTTCCTCTTGACTGAATCCTTTAGCCACCAACCGGGACTTGTTACGAATAACCGTTCCATCCGCATCTAACTTATTTTTCCAGATCCACTTCAGCCCGACGACGTAAACCCCATCTGGTCGTTCTACCAGTTCCCAAACTTCCAACCTCTTGAATTGATCCAATTCCTCTTGCATAGACTCAATCCAGTTGTCGTAGGTAAGGGCTTCTTTAATGTTTTCGGGTTCAGATTGATAAACGGTGAGTGCATAAATGCAGGTTTCACCGTCTGTATGGAGTCGTTGTCATGTCATGACTGGGTTTTCTTGGTTGCCAATTACATTGACAAGGGGGTGATCCTTTGTCCATTTGTGTGTGGATGGGTAGTGTTGATAAGTATGGTGCGGATTTGACGGTTCCAAATTGCTCATGGACGATTCTCCGATGTCTGGAATGGTAGGAGCTGGCGCAAATGGATTGAAGAACGCATTGCCGTCATAATCTGCTGGTGTGGGTACTTAAGAAGAATGTAGAGGGGGACCTTCAGCTGCAGACACAGAAGTAGAAGCTGTTTGATCTACAGATGATGATGTTTCTGGTTGAGGTGCATCTTCAGCAACTGCTATTATGGTAGTTGCAGGTGTATCAGGTGCTTGATTTTCAACGAGTGGTTGTGCAGCGAAGCTTGTGGATACATCAGAAGTACTACTAACAATAGTATCATTAAACAGCGGAGCAAACAAATCTTCTAGATCTTTGCGGTTTAGATAGAAGGATGCAGCTGAAGGATCAGGGAAGTTGAGACGGTTGGATTCGGGTCCTAAGCTGTTTTGCTCAGAAGCCATATTGGTGAGCTCATCGAAATTAGCATGTATAGCTTGTATATCCCTATATCCTTAGAATTTTAAGGTCATCACGATCATTCATTGGATAACAGAGAGCTCCAAAGACATGAAAGTAGTTAATGTTTGGTTTTCTGCGGTGGACAATCTCATATGGTGTCTTGGTGTGCCGTTTGGTGATCATGCATCTGATTTGGGTGTAGCAGGCGGTTGAAACGGCTTATGCCCAGAGATAATCCGGTAGTTGGGCATTGATCAACATCGTTCTTGCAGCTTCCACTAAAGTTCGATTTCGTCTTTCGACCACGCCGTTCTGTTCGGGGCTGCGTGCAATGGATGTTTGATGTTCAATACCCACTTTCTCATAATACTCCCGAAGAGTCTGATTCTTGAATTCAGTTCCGTTATCTGTTCGAATTTTTCTGACAGTGTTGCGTAACTGAACTTGAATCTTTGTGAGAAAGGTGATGATCATTTGAGGAACTTGATCTTTTGTATGAAGGAAGTATACCCAAGTCCAACTCGAGAAGTCATCAACGATTACCAGTATATACCTCTTCCCATTGATAGTTTGAACACGCATAGGGCCACAAAGATCCATATGAAGAAATTGAAGAACGTGATCAGTACTGTGCTCGGGTTTAGGAGGAAAGTGAGCACGATTACTTTTTCCTTGTTCACAAGCAGGATACAGATGATCTTTGGCATATCTGAATCTTGGAAGACAATCGACCAACTTTTTACGAGCGAGCTCGGTCATAGTTTTGAAATTCAGGTGAGACATGGGTTTGTGCCATAGCCATGATTTGGTGGAATGTGCCTTGGATAGTAAGCAGATCGGAGACGAAGCAGTCATGTCGGAGAAGGAAATAGTATAAAGACTGGTGCCACGTTTTCCTTTCATCAGGTCATTTCCCTGTAGATCTCTAACAAAACATGTTTTCTCCCACAATGCCACTTCCAAATCACCATCGCAGAACTGCCCGACGGAGAACAAATTATGACCAAGGCCCTCGACATAGTAGATGTAACACCCCCGTTTTCGATAATCGCAACGGATTATAAGTTGGGGGGTTACTTCAAGCATCACAATCATGAAAATAGAAAACGACTCGAAAAGAGACGTTTTAAATAAAATTGTTATCATTCATTTATTTATATCAGAGTTACATTATTCAGGTCCCAGCGGGAGGTTCCAAAAATACATTAATAAAGGTACGTTATTTGTTGAATGATAACAAAAATGGACACTCTTTTTATAAGAAAGTCCATAGCCACTCCGAGTCAAATCATGCTTCTAATTACCTGAGATAAAACATGCTAAAATGTCAACACAATGGTTGGTGAGTTCATAGAGTTTGTGAGTAAAAATAGTTCGTTTTTAGTAGTAAAAAGTTAAGTAAATCCATTATGTTCGTAAGTAAATCAGTTTAACACAAGTTTCAGATTTAAATGAATAATTGCAACGAATACAATTATGGGTAAATATAATTATTGCACTAAGTCTCATGGCACGCAAAACATTAACTGTGGATCATCAACAATCATGAGCTAATGATATTTTTAATTACCCCATAATTAAATGTAGGTAAACCTTGCCCCCGAGTAGGAGATTGCCGGTCTCTTTATTCAACGCAAAACATTAACTGTGGGTCATGTTACGTTAACACAAAGGGGCTTGTCAAACCCAATAGATCTATTCACATTATTCGCGCTCACCCGAAAGTGATTAATGGTCCATGAAGGGAGGTCTTTTTAGGCAACAGGTAACTTATGCAATAAAAATCATGATAACGTTCGTTAAATTACTTGTGCTCAACATGTAATAAATTTCAATAATGTTTGAGTAAAGAAAGTAGTAAGTTTCAATAATGTTTCATAAATCGAGTAAAGCAAGTGAAATTTGTAAATAAAATGAGCATGTATCTCCCCCAAAAGAATTCAAAATAAGAAAAGAGAGGCTATGATTCACCTTAGAAATCTGGATGGAAAACAATATCAAATAAAGTTGATAAACGTCTCCGGAACGCAACCTGGTTCGTTATGCCAAATCTCAGTAATCGTTTTCAGATGAATATAAGTTCATATGTTCGTTTCGTTTCGTTTTTGGTTATTGATTAAATGTTAAAATGAGACAACATGAAGTCTCTTCAAAAGTTGGATAAGATTTTATCTTATTGTTCATTTTTATGTTTCTGTTCGTTCGTTTGTTCATTAAATGTATATATATATATATATATATATATATATATATATATATATATATGTATATATCTTGCGTTCGTTTGGTTATCAAAATAAACGTATTACGTTTATTAATATATATATAATGATACTTTCTATCCCTGAGTTGTAAATCGACATCAAATTAAATCCAAGTTATCAAACTAGTTAGAGTTTTGGAAAAAATAGCCCTCAAAGCTTTTTAGTTATTACGTTCGTGGTCCTTATATTATAAAAACATGTTTTAAAAATTCGGGAAAAGGTAAGACTCGTTATGGTTCTTTTATGAAAGTTAAAATAAATTAGTAAACAACTTATCCTAGGCTTATGGGCTTATTATTTGAGATTATTAGCTCGAAAATATTAAAAAGGTTGCGTGTAAAATCAGTGGCAAAGGTAGAGTTTTGGACTCGAATATCTTTGTGAGAAATAAATCTTTTCTCGAGTTTCCTTTTCTTTTGTCAAAAACTGAAAATGGGTTTTTGGGTCTAACGATAGGGTCATCTTTAGATGCAAATAACTTTCTACTCGTTCCATCTTTTTACGTGTTTCTTTCTCCTAAAATTAATCACTTAGGTGATCTTTAACGTAGCAAAAATTTGGAATTTTTAGAGATGGTTTAAGGGTTGAAATCTGGGTCCAAAGTTAGGTTACTGAAAAGAAATATGAAAATTTTGGTTTGTAGTTCTAGCGATAAGGGCAGAACTTTAGGGCTCGATAACTTTGTGATTTATTAACCAATTTACTCCGTTCTTTTTCCTAATTTTAGTTAGTCAGGTGGTCTTTGGGTCTGCCAAGTTTCGGATTTTTGGCGGTCTCCTAGTGGTCGATTTTTAGGTCACAAGGGTGTTCAAAGCTGGTTAGCGACAGAAGCAGTAAAAAAAATAACAAAGTTGGTTTTTGATTTTTAGGGTTTCTTACTAAGTTTTAATGCATGATATGATGATTTTAGATATATTAAACTTATTTTTAACATACTTTATCATTTCTTGATTTGTTCTGACTAAAATTAATATATATGGGGCTGTTTGGTTTTCTGGTTCGAACAGACAAGAAAAAGGAAAAGAGAAGTTATAATTTTTTATCATGTTTTATTTTAGAGGTTATTAAATGATGTTTTTAAAGATATTCAAGGTAAATAAAAGGAATGAAATAGAGTTGGAGTACTTACTGGGATTTTGGTTCGATCACTAGAGTTTATGGGCAAATTGGATGTTAGTGAATGAAGGCCAAGGTTTCTCCTCTTCTAAGCTTCCTAGGGTTTTTGTTTTGCTTATATTTTGGGCTGTTGATCAGTAGGGAGTGGAGATGAGGCTGTGTTTGATGTGTTAGAATGAAGTGAGTGAAAAGAATGGATATGGTGGTCGAATTGGAGTGGAAGTAGAAGGTGAGATTTGAGTTGCTATTTATAGAAAGGGAAAATAGGGTTTATGTGACATTGTTGTTTAAGAGAGGACATGTGGAGGGGGTTTTGGAATTGATTGAGTGAGAGGAAGGAGGTGGAGTATATAGGAGGGGGTGATGTATTTGTTTAAAAACCAAGTAAGCTAACTAACTAGGACATGTGGCATGGAGAACTTTTGGACTAGAGAAGGTATATGGTGTAGGTTATATTTAGAAACTAATTTAGTTAGGGTTTTGAACTAGGGATCGACTAGGGAATAAGATGAGGATCGAATTGGCTTTGTGGTATTGTACCTTGGGTTTAGAGAGTAGTACTTAAGGTTTATGGGTTTAATAAATTAGTTTTAGAGTTTAGTTTATATAAATGTTAATTAGAATTTAGTTTAGAGTTTATTTATATATAATTGTATAAATCGAATTGCATGAGAAATGAAAGGAAAATGGGTTGTGTTTAAGAGGGTTGTACCATGTGCTTAATAAAGTTGTACTATGATTTAAGATATAGGAAAAATATAGTTTTAATATTTTCTTAAGTTATTCAAATTATATGTTAATTTTACCAAGTTAAAAAGTATATAAATGGGATTTTTGGTTCTTGTGCATTAGGCACTTGTATACTGGGTTTAAAGACTTGTACTTACATTTAGTGAGTTTAGGAAAATTAATTTTTTTAAGACTTATGTATGAAAGGCTTGTAAATTATGCTTTAAAATAAATATGGTTAGGGTTTTAATATGGTTTTTATTAATATATGGTTTCTATGCATAACTGACTTGTACCTTGGCTTAAATGACTTGTACACTTATTATTTTGTAAGAATCTCATATAAATAAATTAGGGTTTGTGAATTTGGTACATAAAGTCATAGTTTTATGGAAACTCTTAAATAGATAAGGAATGTTTTGTTTGTACGTTCGTTAATGAATTATCGTAAAATGGCAAGTGGTATATTGTAATGTTTCATATGAAAATATTTATATAGAATAAACATTAAGTTCGTTAGGTTGGTCTGCGTGGGAGCTCGTTTATCGAGGATGTGAGTTATGTCACATGAGATAATAATTACAAATAAATAAATAAATAAATAAAAATTTATACGTGAAAAAAGGATAATTATTCTGTAAAGTGATTTATTTAAATGTGAAATTTTACGAGTGGTTACAGTATCCCCCCGTTGAGGGAATCTCGTCCCGAGATTCAGTCTATGTTGGTTGGGATGTTGGGAAAAGTGAAGTATAGAGATAGTTAGGTTTAGATTTCTAACCTATTCAGATAGGGAATATGAGAATGGGAAATCGTACAACGATTTGGTTTGGGATGAGAGTTTGATATGCTTAAAATGCCTCAAGTTTAAGAATATTATCTATAATATTATCTTATTCTTATGTCCTATAAATCCAATAATGTTGTCTTACCGCTAATCCTTGGTTATATCATTAACCTAAAAGGTCATCTAGGAATTTCCATTCGATACCTAAGGGAACGTAATTTGGTCAGTCTTATTCCTACTGGATGAGCTAAATTTGAATGTTTTGCCACCTAATAAATCTAAAGGCTGTGAATAGTGTTTATAACGGTCAGATTCTAACGGTCGATGAACAATAAATTGCAATGGTCAGAACCAGTGTTTTGCAACGGTCCTAAACGGCTAGTTTTCTCCTATAAATACCTCATTTTTAATCCTCATTCTTTCACCACTAAATTCTCTCCTAAAAACCTCAAAAATGCCGCACCTTATTACACTCCTAGCAATTGTCTATGTTGTTGCGGTTGCTACCTACATGGCGTATAATCCGGATGAAAATTTCGAAGCCTTGGGTGTGATCCTAATGTTCGTCGTACCACTTACTATCGTAGCCTTTATCGTGGATCAGACATGGGGAAAATAAGTCTTGTGCTAGGGTTGTTAGTATGGTCTTTGTTGTGTTTCCTAGGTAATCCTTAGTGAAATAAAACTTATATAATCCTTGTAATATTAGCACTTCCGTTGCTAATTATTTCCCTATGTATGAACTTCCGAGGTTTCTATTAAAATCTTAGGGTTTTTTTTTTTTTTTTTTTTTTTTTTTTTTTTTTTTTTTTTTTTTTCCATAATTTTTGTCAATTTCCTATCTTAGGGGTAATGGGTAGTAGATGTAGACTTTTGTTTTATTAAATCAAAATGATAGTTTATAAAAAATTTGTTTTGTTTCAATATTTTGCTTTTGAATGAAAATTGTTATTAGAAAATCTGAAAAGATAACTGTCCAATTCACTACATGATTCTTCCTAAATTATACATAGTTGATCAGGCTATGTATAATTGAGGACCAAATGATGTGATGTTTGGCTCAGTCAATGTGGCATTTATTCTTTTTCAAAAGTTTTAGATGGTGTACAACGTTTTGTTTCTGTAAAATAACTTCATAATTAGTTTTCAAAAGAATAGGAAAATTTTAGTCCACATTACAGTGATGGGTTAGGGATTTCTTAAGGTATTAATGGGATAACCTTAAAATAAATCTTAGGGTTTGTCTATGGTTCTTACAGGCTAGGGATAGTCCATTGTTCCATCAGAAATAATTTTCACCAAGTTTCCTAAGGGTCTACTAGTGTCTTGCTAGGTACTAAATATGAACATGGTAAGGAGGAATAGAATAGATATGGAAGCTAAACGCAGATTGGGATTATGATGGAATTGTTATAAGATAGAGATTTCATACGGTAGAAAGGTAATTTATTACACTTAGATTACATCCATCGTAACTAAGGTAAGTGATATCGCGTGATACGCGTCTCAAGCGAAACCTTTCACGAAGAAAAGTCAACTCGCGACGGCTCGACGCGATACTCGATTGTAATATACCGGATAAGTGAATACCCGGGTCGTAGTCCCAACGAGGCGTGAATCGAGGATATCGTTTGAGGTTCGGTATTAAAATGCTTGAAAGAACGAGGGTTGATTGGTTTTTAAAATCAACTAAAACGAAAATTAAAATAACGTAAACGATAAACTATGAACGAGCATAAACGTCAAATCTATCAAATATTAACTCTACGGATGCCAAAATAATTTTCCTACGTACTAAATGACAAAAGAAAATTTTTGGAAAAAGAAAAATATTTTTTTGTCTTTTTAATTATTAATTACGAATTAAAAACTAATTAAAAGAAAATAAATAATTAAAAATACTAAGCGACAAGAGAAAAATCTGAAAATTTTTGTGAATAAACTTTGAACTAATTAAAAGATAAGAAAAAAAAATGGAAAAAAAAAAAAAAAAAAAACAATTCTGGATAAGCAGAAAATAAGCTGAAACAGCTTATAATAGGCTAAAAGGAATATGAAGGCTAAGTTAAATAATTAATTTGTAATACTTTGACCTAAACAGAACAAGAGTACTACTGGTAAGGTAGTGTGTTTTTGAACCAAGTAACCCAGGTTCGAACCCCAGGTATGGCAACCCCTTTTTTTTACAACTATTTTTTTGGTTTTCTTGTTTTTTTCTTTGAACTTTAATAAAGCAACAAAACAAAAACATATTTAAAACTGAGAACCCTTTTTTAACTCAAATATAAGCTCAGATAAGCTCTGGCTTAACTGAACAGACTTGAACAAAAATGAAAGAAAACCAAGAAATACAAATGAACTAAATAAGCTCCTAAATAGCTATGGAATGCTAGAATCTAACTGAAAACAAAAATCTAATTCACAATAAGCAGAAAGAAACAGAAATGAGCAATAGTGAGCACAAAATAAGCAAAAAGCAATAGAGGGCCTGCTGATCAGTTGGCATGTGCAGGGCAAAACAGGCCTAGGGGGGCTGTTTGCAGGCCAAAAATAAGCTAGAACAAAAGCTCCCTGGTCCAAAATAAACTCAAACAGATTTAGCCTAACTGGCAATCTACTTGAAAAACAAAATTTAGATCTAAAAACCTATTCTAACTATACTAAAGATGAGATTGAAAAAGGGGTGGTGAGGTAAAACTATGCAATCTGCTATTGCAGATTTTTGGGAGAACTATTCTAGGCTTAAAGACATATAACTAGCTACTCAAAATAAACTAAATGCACCATATGAATCATAGAAACACCAAAAACAATGGCTAAAAAGGGCTTATCCTACATCTAGCTTATCACCACAGTAAATCATCCTAAATTACACTAGAATCTCCAAACCTTCAAATTACTTCTGTCAAGCTAACTCCCTTCTGGAAACAACTTCTTTAAGTGAGTATAATCAAAATACAACTTAGGGAAAGTGCAATGGAACAGTAACAACCCTAATTTGACCCGTTTGACTGCTTAACCCAAACACCCCTTATTGGACTGATTTTTGAGATTTTCAAGCTACAACTATCAACTAACTCCAAACATCATCAATGACAGCAAATAAGCATAAAGAAACAAAGATGAGCAGTTAAGCAATAATATAAGCAGTTAACAGTAAACTAAATTTTTGTTGACCAAGATATAAAAACAAGGAAACTCTAATTTCATTAACTGAATAATAAACTACATCACTGAAAATTAAAAATTACAATAAGCTGAAAAAGAAATAAATACCTAAATTAATGCTAAAATAAAACCTGCTCAAATAAAATGAGCTACTAACTATTTATACAGAAAAAAATAAATAAAAATGAACTAGGGTTTCATTCTCCTCTTCTGCTTCTTCTCTTTCTGAGCTCATCCCAACCATTGGATTAAATTGGGATGATCTTGGCCATTAAATCCCTTTTCTTGCCTCGGATTGCTGAGGTGGAGATGATGGTGACTGAAGCAAGGTTTGAGGAAGAGTGGGAGGAGACAAATATGTTGGGATAGTACGAGGTGATGGTGATGGTGCCTTGGTTTGTGTTGGAGGGAAGAAGAAAGTGAGGGGATAGGAGGGAAAGGTCTGCTACTTTGACCTAATAGATACCGGGTTGGGGGTTTTAGCAAAAAGGACCGGGTATGGGTTTTTCTTTGGGCCGGATGGGTTAAGGCTTGGGTTGGGGGATTGGATCATCAATTGGTCCGGGTTTCATTTTGGATAAATAAAGTTTAAACATAAGGACCAAACTTGTAATTTTTGGTAACCTCAAGGACCAATACTGTCATGTCTTCAAAGTTGCACCAAGGGCTAATATTGCCAAGTAAAAGTAATCCAAGGGTCATTTTGAGATTTTTGAGCTCGAACTAAATCCGAATTAATAATGTCTTTCCCGGCATCGGCTTTCGGCTCTTTTCCATATTATGCACGGTTTTGTCCAAATTTGCCCCGTTTTCAATCCTTTTGTACCTGAAACAAATAAAACACAAAACCAAGGATATCTGCAGTATATTCGGGTGTTTTTGGTCATTTTTGTGTCTTTATCGGGTGTAAAATGATGAGTATTTACACACTCATCAAATCCCCCACACTAAGCTATTGCTAGTCCCTAGCAATCCGATCATATAAAGTAATGATAGGAACCAAGTATACCCCGTTTCGACTTTTTATTTGATGCGAGAAATTTAAACTAGAACATAAATAAATAACATGCTTGATTTTCAAAAATGGTATCATGGAACGGGATTCACACAAAATGGGTGTCTCCAGGGAATTGATATCGTCATCCTCTTTTTATACTCCCAACTAAGCTTAAACTCAATGTGCAAAATGTTTTTGTAAAATGCTAACGCTACTTATACTAATAATCTATGTAAGCCGAAACTTAACTTTTCACTCCCACAATTTATTCAATTTAGGTGACTGTGCTATTTTCAAAATTTTGACTGCAAAAATCGACATTTATTATGGTTGTTATTTGTTTAAGTCAAATACTAGTTTACCGGGAACCTCGGAAATCTAAGGATCAAAAGGGCCTTTTCAATGTAGCGGCTTTCTTCTCGGCACATCCCAAACCAGTTGGTTTTAGGTGACCAGGCTTTTGACACCCCACAGAGAATAGTACCGAATCAGCGGAATTTCGATTTCAAAGATTTTTGATATTCCCACTACACTAGTATTAAATACTTAAATAGATAACAACAAACGATCATTTAGAGATTAGAGACTCAAAGGCTAGATCATTCCATGTAACGGCTTTCTTCTCGGCACATCCCAAACCAGTTGGTTTTAGGTGACCAGGCTTTTGACACCCCACAGAGAATAATACCGGAGATTTCGAACCCCTTTGAAATCAACAATCTACTAAATTACCGTTTAACCTTTATACAAAATCGACGAATCCAAGTTCAACTTCCGATTTAAATTTAAAAGAAAGCAAATTTACCATATTTATTAACATACACATCTTTATTTTCACAACATCAAAACTTATTGCATTTTGCAATATCATTCCATTTTCTTATTTTTCTTTTTCATTTTTTTTCATCATTTTTTTTTTTACTTATATATATATTTACATATATGCTTTCTCAAAAATTAAAATAAAAAGTTGAACTCGGGCTCTATATCAAAATTGTATAAAAATTTGTTTTGCATAACAACATGATTTTAACGTTCAAACGTTTGAAAACAGCACGTATTTAATCAGATTAGTTATCTTCTGGGAGGAAAAGCCATAGATTACTTGTATAAGCTCTAAAGAAAACCAACTATTCTACGCTTAGCATTTTCATTTGCACAAATCATAAAACCTTAGTCTAAACGTTAAGGAAGCAGCCAGATCAATACTCTGGCAGAGTCGGGATTCCCCTTGTTCTAACCTAATCAAGACTAAACATAACACACTTTTATTTAAAACTGACAAAAAATTTTAAAATTTGGGTCAAAACGGGGGTACTAGGGAACTAGAAGGTACTTATGTGACAAAATTCGCGAGAATTCCCCCCACACTTAGAATTGAATATTGCCCTCAATATTCAAAGTACCGGCTATTATGCCGCCACTTAGAACGTAAAAAGGTAATACCACTAGCCAAGTGTGAAACGAAAATCTCCATTTTTCAAAAAAAAAAAAGGTTGAAAAGATATCCCTAGATAAACGTTAGTAAAAAGATCGGATATTGGGCGGCTGGATTGAAAACAGGCGCATCAATCATCACGATCTCAGGGAAACCTGCAAACAAGAGCAAACAACACACAAAACAAAGCACAGTAGAGGCATCCCCCCACACTTAGTGTCAGAAAATAGAAAGAAGTCAGAAACATGGGTTGTCACCCATGTGATGCTAATGTTTTTGTTAACCGAGTCACTAGCTTGACTCGACCCCGAATTCATTTGTTCTTGGGGAAGCATGTGGAAGAGAAAATCTCCATCGGACTTTCATTCAAGATGTTTGGATAAACATTGAAGTACTTGAAAGTTCCACTCCGATGAGATACATCCGGCTCAAAAGAATGATAAATGAAGATGCCGGGGTCAAAAACTTTGTCTTCACTCCCGAACGAGTGAAAGAAAGGACAATCTACCTTATAAGAAAATGAAGGTAGAAAAACTCGAACGACATATGTGAAATCAATATAGTGGCGATCCTCAAAGGGCAACGTCACATATGTCGGAGAAAGAACGTCCATTTGAACCTCGGGATTAACAATTGAGGTCATATCATCAAGTTTAGGACTAATAGAGTCCTTGACCTCATCGTTCTCTAACTCTTTATCAAAGAGAGGATTATTGCAAGAAAAGTACTCGTCATCAAATTCAAAAAGAGAATTTGAATAGACTTCGAGACTTTCATTTTGAACTTCCTCATCAGAAAGTGATTCGTCATCACTGGAGGAAAAATCATCATTTGAATTGAAAAGAGGGTTAGAGAAGATCCCGGAAGAATCCTCTGAAGTATCAGGAGGATAATCATCATCAAAAGACCAATCACATTCACTGTCCGATATATCCTCAGACTCACTTGGGATTGGGATAAGGTCCTCAGCACTAGACTTTATGAATTCGTCCGATTCCTTTTCAGGAATAGTGCTAGAATGCTCATCCCCCATAATGAGAGAGTCCTCGGAGTCCAAAGTTGGAAAGAATGATGTGATTGCAATAGACTGAGGGAGTTGAGAAATAATTTCACTAAAAGGAATAACACTCTCCTCGTCGTCCTCCTCATCATTATTGCTAGCATAAATGGCTTTTATACGTTCCATTTGCTCTTCTGCTAGCAATTCTGCAATACTTTTGTCCTCCTGCCTTTTCTGGACAGGTGTGATTGCAGGTGAAGAATTCTCATAATATTCCTTTATTTGAATGGTATCCTCATCATCTTCATCGAGAATGGCAGCCTTAAGAAATTTGGCACGCGTTTCCGCTGCTCGTTCTTCGGCTAACAATTCTGCTATAGATTTTTCATGAATGATGGAATACTGTGGGGGTTGGACATTGTCAAAACCGGGAGTATTGAACCAAGGATTTGGTTCTTGATCCCACGGTTGACATTGATAATCGTCATGAGGACCCCCACACTTCGCACAAGGAATATTCAGAGCATTTTGGAACGATGTATCATTGAAGTTTTGATAACATGGTTCTTGCTCAAATGAATTCTGAGGAAGGTAGCTGAAATCGTTTTGAAAATTTGGATAATTAAGTGTACTTTCGATTTCAGAAGTGCAACACATGCAAAGTCCGTGAGTGAACTCACATCCTTTGCAAAAACATCGTTCACAAAGTGAATTGTCTCCCAACGAATCTCCACATACACAACAATTTTGCTGTGTGAGTGAAGATGGATGGGGTTGTGGAGGGTGTTCGGAAAAACTTTGAGAATTATTGATGGAATTAGGATTTGATTTAATGGGTAATTCACACCAATTACCACAATAACCTCTACACCGCTCACACAAACACTTGTAACTAGGGGTGTCTGTAGGGTCGGGTTGACCCGACCTGAACCCGAACCCAATAAGGCTAATCGGTCGGGTCTAATCGGGTCAAAAAATCTAGTCGGGTTGTTTTGACCCAACCCGATAACCCGATAGTGTTATCGGGTCGGGTTCGGGTTAAATAAAAAATACTATCGGGTTATCGGGTCAACCCGATAAGACCCGACAATCCTTTATTGCTTTTTTAATGGAGTACTTTTTAGTACTGAGAAATGGATGAGAAGAAAACTAAGACCATATAAAAGTTCCATCAATGTTAATTCAAGTGTGATGCTTGCACAAAGCATGGTGCACAAAGCATGAGTCAACATGCAGCCTAGTAAATGCAAATTCAAATGTTCCGCAGTACAGATATTCAGAATCAGAAGAACAGCAGTATGCACTCATGCATAATTTGTCCGTACAACGCATATCGCAAAGCATGCCGAAATGTTACAAAGAATGATACTGATAATGTTACAAAGAATGATACAAACTTTACATATGAAACATAATGTTTTGTTAGTTTAGCTCATCACTTCTGTATTCAAATTTCGTATACATTGAATTTCACTTATAAACTTAAAGCACTCAGATTCTTAGGCTATTAGCTCTTCTTATAGCCATATAAGTCTTAAAAGTTTTTGTTTAGCAACCAAAATGTACATGCATACAGAAAAATGAGTGTATAAATGGAACACTAGAACCTCAATAAGTTCAAGAACATATCTGAAACCAAACACTAAAATCAAGATTTAACAAGAAACAAGACCCCATCAAAAAACTTTAAGCACACTAATAATAATAATATTCAATTAAAGTTTCACCATTAATCTGCAAATGTATAAACGTTAGTCTTAGCTTGAATAAAAATGTTGATATCATGACATAACACTCTTGCATCAAATATCTACGCTCTTCAAATATAACACGTCCCCTAACACATTCATGGATTTGCTTATTCTTTCATCATAAACAAACATATACTCAACAAGGTATAGCAGTGATACAAAAACTGTACTCCAACGTCAAGAAAAAGGGCTCACCGAACTTATGTAATCAAGGAGTGCTGTAAAAGCTATGTTTATGACATTTACTATCGGGTCACCCGATAACCCGAATCACCCGACCCGACATAACCCGACCCGACATCCACCGGAACCCGATAACTCGATTCCTTATCGGGTCGGGTGTCGGGTGACTTTTTAAAAAATCCAAACCCGACTCAACCCGACCCGACTAACCCGATAACCCGACCCGATAACACCCCTACTTGTAACAACGATGATCATCACCCAATATACTTTTACAATGAAAACAGTGATAATCGGGTGACGACATAAGAATTAAACATTAAGGAGGGATAAGAAGAAAATAGAATCAAACGGACAGAGGGTGAGAGATAAAGAATTAAACGAATAAGAGGAATAAGAAGATTATTTTTGGATTTTTATAAACATTTTGAAAAACACAAAAGAAAAAGGAAAAAAAAATTTTGAAAAAAAAAATCTTTTTGGGTTTTTATAAGAAAAGTATTTACGAGGAAAACGATAACTTCACGAGGAAGGATCTCCAAGTCACTAATCGTCAAACCGTAACGATATTGTCGCAACACACCTCCCCGGTAGCGGCGCCATTTTGATATCACGCGAAACGCGTCTCAAGCGAAACCTTTCACGAAGAAAAGTCAACTCGCGACGGCTCGACGCGATACTCGATTGTAATATACCGGATAAGTGAATACCCGGGTCGTAGTCCCAACGAGGCGTGAATCGAGGATATCGTTTGAGGTTCGGTATTAAAATGCTTGAAAGAACGAGGGTTGATTGGTTTTTAAAATCTACTAAAACGAAAATTAAAATAACGTAAACGATAAACTACGAACGAGCATAAACGTCAAATCTATCAAATACTAACTCTACGGATGCCAAAATAATTTTTCTAAGTACTAAATGACAAAAGAAAATTTTTGGAAAAAGAAAAATATTTTTTTGACTTTTTAATTATTAATTACGAATTAAAAACTAATTAAAAGAAAATAAATAATTAAAAATACTAAGCGACAAGAGAAAAATCTGAAAATTTTTGTGAATAAACTTTGAACTAATTAAAAGATAAGAAAAATAAAAATGGAAAAAAAACGATTCTGGATAAGCAGAAAATAAGCTGAAACAGCTTATAATAGGCTAAAAGGAATTGAAGGCTAAGTTAAATAATTAATTTGTAATACTTTGACCTAAACAGAACAAGAGTACTACTGGTAAGGTAGTGTGTTTGTGAACCAAGTAACCCAGGTTCGAACCCCAGGTATGGCAACCCTTTTTTTTACAACTATTTTTTTGGTTTTCTTGTTTTTTTCTTTGAACTTTAATAAAGCAACAAAACAAAAACATATTTAAAACTGAGAACCCTTTTTTAACTCAAATATAAGCTCAGATAAGCTCTGGCTTAACTGAACAGACTTGAACAAAAATGAAAGAAAACCAAGAAATACAAATGAACTAAATAAGCTCCTAAATAGCTATGGAATGCTAGAATCTAACTGAAAACAAAAATCTAATTCACAATAAGCAGAAAGAAATCAGAAATGAGCAATAGTGAGCACAAAATAAGCAAAAAGCAATAGAGGGCCTGCTGATCAGTTGGCATGTGCAGGGCAAAACAGGCATAGGGGGCTGTTTGCAGGCCAAAAATAAGCTAGAACAAAAAGCTCCCTGGTCCAAAATAAACTCAAACAGATTTAGCCTAATAGGCATCTACTTGAAAAACAAAATTTAGATCTAAAAACCTATTCTAACTATACTAAAGATGAGATTGAAAAAGGGGTGGTGAGGTAAAACTATGCAATCTGCTATTGCAGATTTTTGGGGAGAACTATTCTAGGCTTAAAGACATATAACTAGCTACTCAAAATAAACTAAATGCACCATATGAATCATAGAAACACCAAAAACAATGGCTAAAAAGGGCTTATCCTACATCTAGCTTATCACCACAGTAAATCATCCTAAATTACACTAGAATCTCCAAACCTTCAAATTACTTCTGTCAAGCTAACTCCCTTCTGGAAACAACTTCTTTAAGTGAGTATAATCAAAATACAACTTAGGGAAAGTGCAATGGAACAGTAACAACCCTAATTTGACCCGTTTGACTGCTTAACCCAAACACCCCTTATTGGACTGATTTTTGAGATTTTCAAGCTACAACTATCAACTAACTCCAAACATCATCAATGACAGCAAATAAGCATAAAGAAACAAATATGAGCAGTTAAGCAATAATATAAGCAGTAATAAGCAGTTAACAGTAAACTAAATTTTTGTTGACCAAGATATAAAAACAAGGAAACTCTAATTTCATTAACTGAATAATAAACTACATCATTGAAAATTAAAAATTACAATAAGCTGAAAAAGAAATAAATACCTAAATTAATGCTAAAATAAAACCTGCCCAAATAAAATGAGCTACTAACTATTTATACAGAAAAAAAATAAAATAAAAATGAACTAGGGTTTCATTCTCCTCTTCTGCTTCTTCTCTTTCTGAGCTCATCCCAACCATTGGATTAAATTGGGATGATCTTGGCCATTAAATCCCTTTTCTTGCCTCGGATTGCTGAGGTGGAGATGATGGTGACTGAAGCAAGGTTTGGGGAAGAGTGGGAGGAGACAAATATGTTGGGATAGTACGAGGTGATGGTGATGGTGCCTTGGTTTGTGTTGGCGGGAAGAAGAAAGTGAGGGGATAGGAGGGAAAGGTCTGCTACTTTGACCTAATAGATACCGGGTTGGGGGTTTTAGCAAAAAGGACCGGGTATGGGTTTTTCTTTGGGCCGGATGGGTTAAGGCTTGGGTTGGGGGATTGGATCATCAATTGGTCCGGGTTTCATTTTGGATAAATAAAGTTTAAACATAACGACCAAACTTGTAATTTTTGGTAACCTCAAGGACCAATACTGTCATGTCTTCAAAGTTGCACCAAGGGCTAATATTGCCAAGTAAAAGTAATCCAAGGATCATTTTGAGATTTTTGAGCTCGAACTAAATCCGAATTAATAATGTCTTTCCCGGCATCGGCTTTCGGCTCTTTTCCATATTATGCACGGTTTTGTCCAAATTTGCCCCGTTTTCAATCCTTTTGTACCTGAAACAAATAAAACACAAAACCAAGGATATCTGCAGTATATTCGGGTGTTTTTGGTCATTTTTGTGTCTTTATCGGGTGTAAAATGATGAGTATTTACACACTCATCAGTAAGATTGGAAGGAAATACAACTTAGAGAGTTCTAAACCTCAATTTATTTATCAACTACAGGGATTTCTGCTTAAACATTAGTGTCATCCTGGGACATGGTTGGGATCCTAATGAGTTCTAGTTTTCTTTTTCGCTAGTCTTGGTTTTCCAATTGGGATTGTAGTTTGGTCACTGATTCCTATAATGTCCTTTTCCATTACATCCATAACAAGTCATGGTTACTGATTGTAGGTTGATTCCTGTCGTCTTACAGTCTTTGGTCTGATGTCCTATTTCCTGGCATCTTCCACACTTGACAAAACAAACTTCATTATGATGCAACTTACATCGTTGACATAGAGGTCATTTTCCAAGATAATCAGCTTTGTTAGCAGGCGTGGCGATGTAGTTTCTACCAACTTCCTGCCTATAAATTTGTTGGCGATGGTAGTTGCTACGATCTTGAGGATGCTTGTAATGGCAGGCGGGGCAGTAGGTAGGGATGATGGTTTTTCTCTCATGGTGTTTTCGCTTTTGGTTATTTTGCTTAATTCCTAGGGTACGGGTGATGGTAGGTTTAGTCATTCTTTCTGGGCCTTTATTATGAACTGGTCTACAACCCGTAAAACTTTTAGGGGTACAAGACACAGTCATCTTCTTCTTGCCTATTGCCATTTTATTGCTTCCTAAATGAGCTGTTGTAGTCACCTCGAGCACTGCTGCAATGAGGTTGATTACTAACTTTTGGATAAATTCAGGAGTCATTGGCGTGGTTATTATTGGTAGGGTATTTGTATTTTTCATGCTGACTTTCTTCTGTTAATATTACAAGAAACATGAATTTTTAGAATTCCCGTAATGACCATGTTAGAATAATAAGGAGATTACATATTATTCCCAATGAATGGTCATAATGCGAAGTTATATCCAATTGAGAATCAATAAATCACGATATGTCTGGTTAATATCGTAGATAAATGATTAACTCTTGGTATAAAACTGCTAAGGAATTAACTAATTCATTTGAAATTCAGAAACTTTCTCTTCATTCATCAAGTTTTCTTCCGAAATTTATCTTAGGGAATTCTATGGTTATAGCCTGGTTATGGTAGGTATATGGAATAACATGATATTAATAGCTTGATTGATTGTTTTTACAAAAACAATTAATACAAGGTCTTTTATTAATACTGCATGTAGTAGGTTAAGGATTTTCTGTCTCTAACATAAGGGTTTGGTCTTCTAGTTTTCTGTTACTTACTGTGCTATGAGTTGGTAGGTTGACTAGGTTTGGGAGGAAAGGAGTAAGTGACACTTATTGCGTTCTAGGTATATCTTGGTTTATATGAAGCCATTCGTCTATTAAGGATAATAAACAAATGGTGGGATTTTATATGAGGTCATGGGAAGTCATTACATATATGCATAGCATTTTTGTAAGACATGATAGAAAGAATTTATTCTCAACATAAATATATAACAAAAGGGGGTTGTTATAGATTTATTGATTGATTACAAACTCTGAAGGTTTCAGGTTTATTAGAAAATACAGGAAATACTTAACCAAATACTATTTGGTCTAGTAGACACAACATTGATACACATGAGTTTAAGATCAGCCACGTCCTTGACGTAAAAGCTTAACTTCATTCTCAAGTTGTAGTTGTGAAATTTCCATCTCCAAGAAACGTTCCTGAAATTCCTGGTTCACCTTTATTTGACTGTCCAACATGGCTTCTAAAGTGAAAATCTTCTGACCCTGGCTTATTGCCGTCTCCTTGGCCATTCATAGGGTTCTTTCAATGTCTTCTACTCTACCACGTATTTGACTGTTTTCTTTTCTCGAACAGTGGATCCTATAATCTAGGCTTCTAAATTTATGGTTGTACGTATTCTTCATCCTGTCAACATTTACTCCCAAGTCGAACACCGTTCTTCTCTCGGCATCAGCTCTTCTAAACAGAGTGTCAAAGTTACGGTCGTACCATTCGAAACGTAATGGTTGTAACCCTTCCAACTGTTCAGTGTGATTGTCTAGAGTACTGGCGTGTTGATAAAGGAGAGCCCATATAGGATCTTGAGGATTTAAATTAGGATCAGGGGAATTGGGTGTAGATATTGCGTTTGGGATGTTTGGTATTGGGGAATCTGGAGTGTCAGGTTGCAGAGGGTTTGATTCAACATCTTTCTGAATTGTTTCTTGGCGTGAATTTTGTCCAACCTCAAATGTTTTTGGGCAACCAATTAACTTTTCATTGGATGTTGTTTTCCTAAGTGAGTGGGTAGGTGATGTACAAGTAGTACGGAAAGTTGTTTCGTTAAGTTCAAGGGTTTCGGGGGACATGATACTGTAGTAACCTGCAAATAGTGATTGTAAGAAATTTGTAATTTGAAAGTGTAATAATCCAATAGCTATTAGGTATGTGAATTATTAATGCTAAATAATCATAATAAATAATGCTCTGAGTACTGTAATATGCAGGCACGGAGGGCGTAGGACGGTATGGTGTAAATTTGTTTGTTTTTGAAAACGCGGTTATTGTCCAATGTTTGAAAACATTTGGTTCTCTATAACCATGAGCTCTGATACCACTCTGTAATACCCCCGTTTTCGATAATCGCAACGGATTATAAGTTGGGGGGTTACTTCAAGCATCACAGTCAGGAAAATAGAAAACGACTCGAAAAGAGACGTTTTAAATAAAATTGTTATCATTCATTTATTTATATCAGAGTTACATTATTCAGGTCCCAGCGGGAGGATCCTAAATGCATTAATAAAGGTACGTTATTTGTTGAATGATAACAAAAATGGACACTCTTTTTATAAGAAAGTCCATAGCCACTCCGCGTCAAATCATGCTTCAAAATAATCTGAGATAAAACATGCTAAAATGTCAACACAATGGTTGGTGAGTTCATAGAGTTTGTGAGTAAAAATAGTTCGTTTTCAGTAGTCAAAAGTTAAGTAAATCTGTTATGTTCGTAAGTAAATCAGTTTAACACAAGTTTCAGGTTTAAATGAATAATTGCAACGAATACAATTATGGGTAAATATAATTATTGCACTAAGTCTCATGGCACGCAAAACATTAACTGTGGATCATCAACAATCATGAGTGTGGAGATTGTTTGCTCGAGGTTTGTTAGACCTCATCTCGGAATTAACACAATAATAATGAACAAGAACAATGATACGCAGCGGATAAAACAAACAACATTATTATTAAACAAGGTTTGTCGAACGATTACAAACCCTAACCCTAGGCGTCTAAACAAGGACTCACGCCTAGGTACACACACACACTTTTCTGACTACATTGAGGAAGATCTGATAATAAAACCTACGTCTCATCCTCTTTATATGATAGAGATTAGGGTTACAAAGACTTTAACAATTAACATAATTAGTCCCTTATCTTTGTCTTCATAAGTTTCCTCCATCTTTCATATTTTGTCAATATCAACTCTAAATATAATTCCTAACAATCTTCCCCTAGTTGATATGACAAAACCAACGACTAATGAAAGATGTAGTCTTCCCCTTAAGTCATGCATACCATCAAGGATCTTCAATCTGCAAATCTTCAATATCTTCTTCCCCTTTTTTGGGAATTAAATATTCTGAAGGTACTGCTAGTACATCAAAGTACTGCTAGTACATCAAGATACTGCTAGTTCATGATCAAAGTACTGCTGCTACATCAAAGTACTGCTGCTTCATCAAAGTACTGCTGATCAGTGACTCATTGGATAAGATCGAAAAGATATTTATTGTATTTTGGTCAAACATATACGGTAGATAATATCTTACTCCATGTGCTTAGTTAACAAGTTGTATACATAGATACATGTTGTATCTTATGTACTGACACAATATGCATAAAGTTAAACAAGTAAGTCGGTCAAGACTTTTAGCAAAATTGTAAAGATCTCTTGCAACTATAAAAGAGATCTTAGACTTAGATATTAAAAAGTTGACACAATAGAACACACATGCACATGCATAACTGTTAGAACAAGAACAAAAACAATATCACAAGTCTAAAACATAAGATTCAAGGTTTTGTAACCCTAGTGAAAAACTCAAGATCACTCGTATTATTTGGAATAATATTGAATCGTTTAGTGAAATACTTTCTTTGTTCATTGTTAAGTAACAAACATAATTCTTCCATTTCCATAACATACATAACCTTCTAAGTGTGGTTAAGTAAATTCCGCGTGCTTAATCATATTAAGTCAATATATCTCATACACAAAGACACAAGGTTTAACCACCTTAACCGTGTATACACTAGATCCTCACAGTTGGTATCAAAGCTAGAGTTGATATATTTGAATTAGAAGAAACAGAAATGGATCCACATGATGTTCAAACAAATGTTGCTGCAAAGTTGCCCATAATCAAACCCAATGAGTTTGAGTTATGGAGGATGAGAATTGAGCAATATTTCATGGTCCAAGATTATACTCTTTGGGATATAATTATATATGGTGATTCCTTTTCACCAAGCTACTCAGAGGTTGTCCTAGAAGGTAAAACAAGTAGAAAAAGAAATACTGGACCAGTGTCAAATGAAGAGAAGATACTGAAGAGAAATGATCAGAAAGCAAGAAATTTGCTGCTTATGACCATTCCTAGTGAGCAGATGCTATCATTCAACAAGTATCTTGATGCAAAAACTCTTTTTGAAGAGATTTGTGCATATTTTGGTGGTAATGAAACTACCAAAAAGACACAGAAGACACTACTAAAGCAACAATTTGAAAACTTTACTGCTTTTAGTAATGAGTCTCTTGATAAGCTATTCTCAAGATTACACAAGCTTGTCAGTCAGTTAGCTGTGTTAGGTGTTGAGACAGAGAAGGAAGATCTCAACATGAAGTTTTTGAGAAGTCTACCTGATGAGTTCCATACTCATGTTATTGTCTGGATGAACAAACCAGACATTGAAACCATGAAGCTCAATGATTTGTACAACAACTTCAAAATTGTTGAACAAAGTCTGAAGAAATCTGGTCATTATGGTACTAGTTCTGGAAACGTGGCACTTTTGTCAGTTCCTAGTATTAGTAAGAATGAAGAGGTAGATGAAGGTGAAAGTGCTCCTTCCACAAGTTCTCACAAGGATGTTTGCTGGTCTTGGAGATTCAACATTCTATGCTTTTATTACCAGTCAATCTAATGGCTCTCCTCTCAACCATGAAGACCTTGAGCAGGTAGATGGTGATGATTTGGAAGCTATGGATATTAAATGGCAGGTTGCTTTGCTTAGCATGAGGGCTAAGAAGTATTGGCAAAGAACTGGGAAGCAGATTACCATAAATGGTAATGATACTGCTGGGTTTGATAAGAAGAAAGTGGAGTGTTTTCAACTGTCATAGGTTAGGACACTTTGCTAAGGAGTGTAGAAGCCCAAGAAAGCAGGAGAATAGAAACACATGGTATAAGCAAGATAGGAAAAAGGAAGTTACTGTTGAAGAGCCAAAGGCTATGTTGGCTATTGATGGTATTGGTTATGATTGGAGCTCTATGGCTATTGAAGAGGATGCACCACCAAATGCTGCTCTTTTGGCCAATGAATTTGCTCTAATGGCTCATTCTGATTCAGAGGTAAACAATATTACATCTTGTACTGAATCATGTCCTAATCTTAAAGCTTATGAAGACCTTAATAAGAGATTTGAAGCTCATAAACAAGAGCTGCTTGATTCTTTGTTTAATTTGGCTAATCACAAAAGAGGTCTAGGTGTTTTGGAAAAACAAGTTTTACATTTTAAAATAATGAAATTCATTTTGCTGATGACATCAATATACTAAAAAATGACATTAAGATCAGAGATGAGTGTATTGTTGAGTTGAATGAATCATTAGCTAAACATAAGAATGAAAGAGAAAATGTAAAGGTTTCTGTGGATGTTTTAGCACATTCCTCAGAAGGATTCAATAAGCTTTGGGAAGCCCAAGTTATTGATAAGGTCAATTCTGGTGTTGGATTTAAGTCTGTACCCCCACCATACAGAGGTGTTCATTCACCTCCAGGTATTGATTTAGCACACACAGGGTTACCTGAGTTTCAAGAACCAATCATGGAATATGGTTCTAAGGTCACTAAATCTCCTAAGATAGAAAAGGTAAGTAAAAGTTTAGATAAAACTTTATCTTATCAGGACAAGGTGTCCTTTATTAAGAAAGGAGATACTATAGTTGTTGAAGATTGTACAACTGATAGTGATAGTGATGAAGAAGAACAGGTTATGTCTAAACCTGTATTGGTTAAGAAAGTAGGAACAAGTCTTCCTAAGATAGTCAATCACAACACTAACAGGCCTAAGTCAAGTGTTAAAAGTACTGTTAGGAAACCAGTTAGATATTGTGAACAATATAGAACTACAAACAAGCCCAGAGGTAACCAAAGGAATTGGAACAACCTCAAGTCTAACCAATTAGGTGATGACTTTGCATTTTATAATAAAGCTTGTTATACATGTGGTAGTTTTGACCATCTTGCAGCTTTCTGCAACCAAAGGGTAACTGGGTATGAATACAATAGGGTGAATTACAAAAGGCAAACTCCTCAAACTCTTTTTCACTCTAATACTCATAGATCTAAACCCAGAACAGTCTCAAACAAGTCTGGACTCAAAGGTCCTGATAGACAAAAAGGTTCTGTTAACAAAGTACTGCCAGTTAAATTTCAAAGTACTGGTAAATCTAAAAGTACTGTTAGACCTTTGATGACTGTTAACCCAAAATCAACAGCTAAGGATGCAAGAACAACTTTCAAACATGCATCTAAAACTGTTCTAAGGCCCATTCAAACAAAAGCAGTGGTTCACAAACAAATTTGGAAACCAAAGGGTGTAACTTCAAGGTTAGCAGACTCTGCTGAACATGTTACTCACTCTGCTGCTAAGGGTAATAGGGCAAATGCTGTTAAGACCTCAGCATGTTGGATTCAAAAATCCAATATTGCATCAACAGTCCTTAAAAGATTAAACTATATTGATGCAAGAGGCAGATTCAAGTCAGTAATGGCTTGGATCCCCAAGGAAAACTAACTTTCTTATTTGTGTGCAGGGACATTCTATTGATCATCAAGATCAAGGATACTCAGATAGTGGATGTTCCAATCACATGACAGGCAACATGTCTTATCTTTCAGATTTTCAAGAATTCAATGGAGGATATGTTACCTTTGGAGGTGGTTTTCGTGGCAAAATTTCTGGTAAAGGTACTATTAAAACCGGAAATTTAGATTTTGAAAATGTGTACTATGTACAAGAGTTAAAGTATAATCTTTTTAGTGTTTCACAAATGTGTGACAAAAAGAATAATGTCCTTTTTACTGACACTGAATGTCTTGTTCTATCTAAGGATTTTAAGATGCCTGATGAAAATCAAGTACTTCTTAGAATTCCTAGAAAGGCCAACATGTATAGTGTTGATATGAAGAACATCATTTCTAAAGAAGATTTAACTTGTCTTGTATCAAAGGCCACATTGGATGAATCAATGTTATGGCATAGAAGGCTTGGTCATATTAACTTCAAAACCATAAATAAAATTGTTAAGAATGGTTTGGTAAGAGGTTTACCTCACAAAAGATTTGAAAATGATCAAACATGCATTGCTTGTCTAAAAGGCAAACAACACAAAGCCACTTGTAAGCCCAAAATTTTTAACTCTATCAATCAGTCATTGTTTATGCTGCATATGGACTTATTTGGACCAGTTTCAGTAAGGAGTATACAACATAAAAAATATTGTCTTGTTATAACTGATGACTATAGCAGATTTACATGGGTTTTCTTTTTAGTCACTAAGGATGAGACATCAAGCATCCTTAAGGAATTCATTACACTGATAGAAAACCAAGTAAGCAAGAAAGTAAAAGTCATTAGGAGTGATAATGGGACAGAGTTTAGAAATAGAGTTATGGATGATTTCTGCAAAGAAAAAGGTATTAGGAGAGAATATAGTGTTGCTAGAACACCACAACAGAATGGAGTGGTTGAAAGAAAGAATAGAACACTAATTGAAGCTGCTAGAACAATGTTAGCTGATTCTAAGCTACCAATAATCTTTTGGGCAGAGGCAATTAACACTGCTTGCTATGTTCAAAATAGAGTTTTAGTTGTGCAGCCTCACAATAAGACATCATATGAACTCTTTAATGGTAGAACTCCTGCAATAGGATTTCTTAGACCTTTTGGATGTCATGTGACAATTCTCAATACCTTAGACCATTTAGGAAAATTTGATGGTAAAGCAGATGAAGGTTTCTTAGTTGGATATTCTCTTGTTAGCAAAGCTTTTAGAGTTTACAACTTAAGAACTGAGAAAGTTCAAGAAGAACTACATGTGGAGTTTCAAGAAAACAAATCCAGTGTAGTAGGTCAAGGACCAAAATGGATATTTGATCTTGATTATCTAACAAACTCTATGAATTATTTACCTGTTGTTGCAGAAACTAATACTTTTTCAGGTTCACAAGCAACAAATGAGGTGGAGTTAGATAAAGATCAATCTGATGTCATTATGCCATTGTGGTCAAGTACCAGTGTGGATTTAGCTTCAAACAATGATGAATCTTCTTCTGATAAAGCAAAAGAGGATGTTGAGGCTCAAAGAAAAGATGTTGGAACAGAGGAACAACTCAATATGTTGAATATTGAAAGTACTGCTGAGACAGAGCAAAGTACTGTGAGTACTTCTCAAGGTACTGGTAGTTCAGTTGAAGGTACTGCTGGTCCTTCACACTCAAGAGATGCAGAATTTCAAGAAGATGAAGTGGATTTGACTAATCTTTCATCATCTTATCATGTTCCCACTACCCCACACACAAGAATTCACAAAGTTCATTCCCTAGATAATGTGATTGGAGATGTACAATCTGGTGTGAAGACAAGAAGACAACTAGTCTCTTCAGACCAACAAGGGATTCTTGATGCCCTTTATGCTTCAAAACAACATGAACTTTCAAACTCATGTTTATTTGTATGTTTTCTCTCTCAAAAGGAACCAAAGAATATTCTTACAGCCCTAGATGATTCAAGCTGGGTAGAGGCTATGCAAGAAGAGCTTCTTCAGTTCAAGATTCAAAAGGTTTGGGTGCTAGCTGATTTACCTACAGGTGAAAAGCTAATTGGCACTAGATGGGTTTTTTAAGAACAAAAGGGATGACAGAGGAATTGTGATCAAGAATAAGGCTAGATTAGTAGCACAAGGGTACACACAAGAAGAAGGGATAGATTATGATGAAGTTTATGCTCCAGTAGCAAGGATTGAGGCAATTAGGCTGTTTCTAGCTTATGCTTCATTTTTAGGCTTCACAGTCTACCAAATGGATGTCAAAAGCGCATTTTTATATGGTGAAATTGAAAGAGAGGTATATGTTTCACAACCTCCTGGTTTCATTGATCCATTACATCCAAACAAAGTGTACAGAGTAGTGAAAGCTCTCTATGGCCTTCATCAGGCACCAAGAGCTTGGTATGCAACACTTGCTTCCTATTTATTAGAAAATGGATTTCAAAGAGGGAAGATTGATCAGACACTTTTCATCAAACAGCACAAGAAGGATCTTCTGTTAGTGCAGGTGTATGTGGATGACATTATCTTTGGATCTACAAGGAAGGAAATGTGTTTAGAATTTGAGAAGCTTATGAAAGATAAGTTTCAAATGAGTTCTATGGGAGAACTTACATTCTTTTTGGGTTTGCAAGTTAAGCAATCATCTGAAGGCATATTTATTAGTCAAGACAAATATGTTGCAGAGATACTTAGAAAATTTCAATTTGCTGATTCAAAAATAGCAAGCACACCAATGGACTCAGAGAAGCACCTTCTGAAAGATGAAGATGGAGAAAATGTAGATGTACACAATTACAGATCTATGATAGGCTCTTTGATGTATCTTACATCATCTAGACCTGATATCATGTTTCCTGTTTGTGTCTGTGCAAGATTTCAAGTTACTCCAAAGGTTTCTCATTTAACTGCAGTCAAGAGAATTTTTAGATATCTTAAAGGTCAACCAAAGTTGGGTATATGGTATTCTAGAGAATCTCCTTTTGATTTGGTAGCATATTCGGATAGTGATTATGCTGGTGCTAGCTTAGACAGAAAGTCAACAACTGGAGGATGTCAATTCCTTGGGTGTAGACTTGTCTCATGGCAGTGTAAGAAGCAAACAAGTGTGGCAAATTCAACAACTGAAGCTGAATATATAGCTGCTGCAAGTTGCTCTAGTCAAGTTCTATGGCTTCAAAACCAACTCCTTGATTATGGGTACAATTTCTTAAACACTGTTATTTATATTGATAATAGTAGTACAATTTGTATTATTAAAAATCCTGTACAACACTCTAAAACAAAACACATTGAAATTAGACATCACTTTATAAGAGATTGCAATGAGAAAAGATTAATTCAAGTTCTTAAAATTGCTTCAGAGCATAATTTTGCAGATCTGTTAACAAAAGCTTTTGATGTTTCAAGGTTTCAGTACTTAATAGCAAGTATTGGAATGCTTAATCTTTAAATTTTCAATATGATGTGTTTTTGTACATAAATTTTTGAAAGTACTGCTGGATTTATAAGGTACTGCTATATCAAAATTTGAATTGTGTTATTCATATAGTTGGTTTTATGATTAATCTAATGCAAGACAAGTACTTTGTACATTGTTCTTTTGGTTTTAGACTAACTATTTCAGGTATGAATATGTAAACACAAAGGATATTTCAAGTGAAATGGGAACAGCAGAATGCCTATCAAATTGCTGACCATAGTAGATTTATGATGGACTGAGTTTAGGAATTAAACCTCCTTAAAACTTCTTTCTTGAAATCTAGTTATGATATTTCACATTGAATTGATGACTTAGTTGGTCAGATAGTAACTGATACAACTCACTTTCTATCATTTTATACTTTCAAGTATAATGAGTTAGTCTAAGGACATCTGATAGAAATAACAGCTAGTGAAAGTGAATCTAACACTTGTGTTGGAGGTAACAATTGCTATGAGCTGGAAACCCTGTCAAGAAAATCTTTTGAATAGATTTATCTTTTCACAGGCAGTTAGTAATAACTGATATACATTGGTTCTCACACAACCAGAGGTTATTTTTAAAACGAAATTTTGATTAGGTGTCTGTTACACACTTGATTCTTTCAAAATGGTTGAAGTAGTATGATTTTTCAATTCTAAAATCATAAACATACTACTAAGTTAAATGATTTCTTAAAAGGATTTTCAAGGATTCAGAAAAACCATTCATTTATGGATTATGAATCAAAATGTCCACTGATTCACCTCTCATAGGAGTTAACACACCTAGAAGTGATGAGGACAGCATCTTAAACTCTTAAGGAATTGATGGCTTCATGTACAATATTGTCTGAAAACAAGTTCAAACTGATAGATCAGGTGATATGAAGAGAAGTTCTTTAGTACATAGTGAGATCTTCCAAACAAGGGGAGGAAACAAAAGTTATTTACTTCAGGGGAGGTTATAATCTCAGGGGAGGAAATAATTGCCCAGAAAAGGAAGAATAAACCAATATATGGAAGGAGAAGACAAGAGCATACAAGATGATGTAGAGGTTGAAAATGATTAGAACAGATCAAATATCTAGAAGGGATGAAGCATTCCTAAAGGAGAAAGTTCTATCTAGATCAAACGAAGAAAAGTTTCAATTTCACTTCAAAGACATGCTGGTTAGATGATTTCACTTGTTGAAACAAGCATCCAAGATACACAGCATCATTGCCTCTTACAATTCCTCCATCCAAGGAAATTGCACCATCTTTTGGTACAATGTTTTTGATATTGCTGAAGTCAAAGAAGAACAAAGCAGATGAGTTCAGAATAGAAGAATAGTTCAGATTCAAGAAGTGTTTGAAAGATCTTCACAAGTCCTCATTTAATTCAGAAAAACATGTTTGAATTAATTCACATGTTTAGGGGAGGATTGTTGGGAATTAAATATTCTGAAGGTACTGCTAGTACATCAAAGTACTGCTAGTACATCAAGATACTGCTAGTTCATGATCAAAGTACTGCTGCTACATCAAAGTACTGCTGCTTCATCAAAGTACTGCTGATCAGTGACTCATTGGATAAGATCGAAAAGATATTTATTGTATTTTGGTCAAACATATACGGTAGATAATATCTTACTCCATGTGCTTAGTTAACAAGTTGTATACATAGATACATGTTGTATCTTATGTACTGACACAATATGCATAAAGTTAAACAAGTAAGTCGGTCAAGACTTTTAGCAAAATTGTAAAGATCTCTTGCAACTATAAAAGAGATCTTAGACTTAGATATTAAAAAGTTGACACAATAGAACACACATGCACATGCATAACTGTTAGAACAAGAACAAAAACAATATCACAAGTCTAAAACATAAGATTCAAGGTTTTGTAACCCTAGTGAAAAACTCAAGATCACTCGTATTATTTGGAATAATATTGAATCGTTTAGTGAAATACTTTCTTTGTTCATTGTTAAGTAACAAACATAATTCTTCCATTTCCATAACATACATAACCTTCTAAGTGTGGTTAAGTAAATTCCGCGTGCTTAATCATATTAAGTCAATATATCTCATACACAAAGACACAAGGTTTAACCACCTTAACCGTGTATACACTAGATCCTCACAATCTTCTTCCCCTTTTTGTCATCATCAAATAGGGAACAAAAATATGCAACTTTGATCTTCATAATCACCAACCAGTACCATACTTCCAATTGCGTCTTCTAATGTCTTGAATTACCATGAAGAACACCAAAACGCTTACTTATTAAATTAACGCAAGACATAAAAATCCCAAATCTTCAGTAAGAATACCAACGAATAATCATGAAAACCTTCACCTCGATGTAGCACATAAATGGTTAAATATTAAAACAATTAAGCTTCCCCTGAAACTTATATCTTAACCATTTGAAAGAACTTGTCGAATAACTAACCACCATAGAAACAAATACCATGTAGTACCCTCCATGAAGATCATAGTAAAACAGGTACTAATAAAAAATGACTACAATAATATTTGAAACCAAGCAGTAGTAGAATGAAAAATAGTTCTTTATCCAAACCAAAACCTTTTCTATGTGTGTGTTTCTTCCCTGTGTGTGTGTGTTTTGGAATCACCAGTTAATAACCAATGCTTCCCCTCACTTTGAGAAGCCTATGCTCTAGAAGTACAAACCAGCAGTATAAACTGTTCATCCTCCAAAGCTAGCAGTACAAACTGTTGTCGAGCAGTACTAAATGTTAACCAAGCAGTACTAACTGTTAACCCTAGCAGTACAAACTGCTACTTATGAATCAAGAGCAGTACTAAGTTTTCAACACAGCAGTAGAAACTGTCTGACCAAAATTAATTCATCACAGACAAAAAGAGTTAACAGCAGCAGCACTTTGTCGCCAATGATGAAACAATTGATCAATCATGGGAATTATTAAACAAGGCACGTGATATACTGACCCTCCCTATTAATACTATACTAACCCTCCCTACCTAGTATAGAGGTACAATTTGTACCTTTTTTTTTTTTTTTTTTTTTTGTACTTTGGCTTTATTTTTTTATTTTTTTGTGTGTACTTTTGTCTTGTACCGGTTTTGTACTTTTTTTTTTTTTTTTTTTTTTTTTTTTTTTTTGTAATGTTTATTTTGTATATTATTTTTTTTGTAATGTTTATTTTGAGTGTAATGTTTTTTTGTAATGTTTATGTTGAGTGTAATGTTTTTTTTTTTTTTTTGTTAATGTTTTTTTGTACACGTTAATGTTAACACATTAAACAACTACAATGTATTCGTCTTACGTGTTTCTATTTAATTAACACATTAAACAATAACACGTTAACGTTAACACATTAAACAAAACAACTGTTATTATTCAATTAAACAAAACAACTTACTTTATTTCGAAATTAATTTTTTTTATTTCAAAATTAAATTTTCTTTAACAACAACTTACTTTATTTCGAAATTATTTTTTTTTATTTTGATTTTTTTTTTTTTTTTTTTTTTATATACATCTTCTAGCCACTAACCACTATCATTAATTTTTTTTATACATGCTCCAGCTCCACTAACCACTATTTTGAAATTAATTTTAACCACTATGCAAATGGCCAACTGACGCACTGCAAATGGCCCACTGACGAAATGAAAAAAAAATTGTACAAATGGCCCCACTGACGCACTGTAGCATACGAAAAAAAAGAAAAAAATGGGCACGTGAAATGTGGAGAGAGTGAAATGTGGAGAGAGGTACAAATGGCCCACTGACACACTGACATACCTAACCCATAAAGTACAACCCTCCCTAGTAGGGAGGGTCCGGTTAGTATGACCCATTAAACAATTGTAGCCATCCTTGAAGAATCGGGACCCACCAAACAGATCGAATAGCATGAAGCGATAAAAACCAGTAAATCCCACAATCCAAATTAGTACGAGATATTACCCCCTTAATATAATGGAGTAATTGAATCAGTAAATGCTGGTCTTCAATTCACAATATAGTCACCACTTGCGAATGACAACAACTGACATTCATTACCCCATAACTGACCTACGATAGCTACAAGACCCTTAATAGAATAATCGATCCATTGACAGCTAGCGACAAAACAAATACTCCCTCCGTCCCAATTTTATTGTCACTTATTCCTTTTTCGGACGTCCCAAAATTATTGTCACATACCCAAAATAGAAAGTGAATAGATAGTGGAGTTTGACAAAGTTTACTATATTACCCTTGGTTGAAATTAATATTGCAAACTTTAAAGAAGTGTTAATTAATTGGTTAAGGGTAAACTTGTTATTTGGCAAAAAAGTAAGAGAGAGAGAAAGTAGTGATAGTGATATTTTTCTAAAACAATGTGTTTTCTGTCGGGTGACAATAATTTTGGGACGGAGGGAGTAACTCAATTGATCACCGACCAATCTAATGCTACAAAATCAAGCAAACCCACGTGACCAATTAAATTCACAGCTGTACGAGAATAGTTCTTGATATATTGGCCAGTCACACTTTGTCGCCCAAAAATTTAAAGATCGATACACAGTAGTAAAAAAATAACGATTACCAGATCTGTTCCATCAGTCGACAGTAAGAACCTTGTAACATCCTATATATCGAGAGCAACCTGGCTATGATACCACTTGTGGAGATCGTTTGCTCAAGGTTTGTTAGACCTCATCTAGGAATTAACACAATAATAATGAACAAGAACAATGATACGCAGCGGATAAAACAAACATCATTATTATTAAACAAGGTTTGTTGAACGATTACAAACCCTAACCCTAGGCGTCTAAACAAGGACTCACGCCTAGGTACACATACACACACTTTTCTGACTACATTGAGGAAGATCTAATAATAAAACCTACGTCTCATCCTCTTTATATAATAGAGATTAGGGTTACAAAGACTTTAACAATTAACATAATTAGTCCCTTATCTTTGTCTTCATAAGTTTCCTCCATCTTTCATATTTTGTCAATATCAACTCTAAATATAATTCCTAACAATGAGCTAATGATGTTTTTAATTACCCCATAATTAAATGTAGGTAACCTTGCCCCCGAGTAGGAGATTGCCGGTCTCTTTATTCAACTCAAATAAAATGCTTTGGGTCACGTTACGATAACACAAAGGGGCTTGTCAAACCCAATAGATCTATTCACATTATCCACGCTCACCCGAAAGTGATTAATGGTCCATTAAGGGAGGTCTTTTTAGGCAACAGGTAACTTATGCAATAAAAATCATGATAACGTTCGTTAAATTACTTGTGCTCAACATGTAATAAATTTCAATAATGTTTGAGTAAAGAAAGTCGTAAGTTTCAATAATGTTTCATAAATCGAGTAAAGCAAGTGAAATTTGTAAATAAAATGAGCATGTATCTCCCCCAAAAGAGTTCAAAATAAGAAAAGAGGGGCTATGACTCACCTTAGCAATCTGGATGGAAATCAAAATCAAATAAAGTTGATAAACGTCTCCGGCACGCAACCTGGTTCGTTATGCCAAATCTCAGTAATCGTTTTCAGATGAATATAAGTTCATATGTTCGTTTCGTTTCGTTTTTGGTTGTTGATTAAATGTTAAAATGAGACAACATGAAGTCTCTTCAAAAGTTGGATAAGATTTTATCTTATTGTTCGTTTTTACGTTTCTGTTCGTTCGTTTGTTCGTTAAATGTATATATATATCTTGCGTTCGTTTGGTTATCAAAATAAACGTAGTTTATTACGTTTATTAATATATATAATGATACTTTCTATCCCTGAGATGTAAATCGACATCAAATTAAATCCAAGTTATCAAACTAGTTAGAGTTTTGGCAAAAATAGCCCTCAAAGCTTTTTAGTTATTACGTTCGTGGTCCTTATATTATAAAAACATGTTTTAAAAATTCGGGAAAAGGTAAGACTCGTTATGGTTCTTTTATGAAAGTTAAAATAAATTAGTAAACAACTTATCCTAGGCTTATGGGCTTATTATTTGTGATTATTAGCTCGAAAATATTAAAAAGGTTGCGTGTAAAATCAGTGGAAAAGGTAGAGTTTTGGACTCGAATATCTTTGTGAGAAATAAATCTTTTCGCGAGTTTCCTTTTCCTATGTGAAGCTAGCTGGGTGGTCTTCAATTCGGCCAAGTTTTATAATTTTTGAAAATCGTTTGATAATAGAAATAAATTCCTAAAGTCGATCGGGTGAAACAAAGTTTTGTCAAAAACTGAAAATGGGTTTTTGGGTCTAGCGATAGGGTCATCTTTAGATGCAAATAACTTTCTACTCGTTCCATCTTTTTACGTGTTTCTTTCTCCTAAAATTAATCACTTAGGTGATCTTTAACGTAGCAAAAATTTGGAATTTTTAGAGATGGTTTAAGGGTTGAAATCTGGGTCCAAAGTTGGGTTACTGGAACGAAAAACTAAAAAGAAAAAGGGAAATTTTGGTTTGTAATTACAAAATAGCCAAACACAAATGGGCGGTTCCTATCTAACCGAATCCGAAAATAATGTGTTGCCCAGGGCAACGGCATTTTTTGGGGCAACCGAAGGATTTCCAGTGTATTTTTTGGGCAACAATCGCCCTTTTTTGGGCAACTGGGGCATTGCCCAAGGCAACCGGGTAGAAATATCCCTTTGGGTTTGGCTATTTTAGTAATTATCCCAAAGAAAAATGAAAATTTTGGTTTGTAGTTCTAGCAATAAGGGCAGAACTTTGGGGCTCGATAACTTTGTGATTTATTAAACAATTTACTCCGTTCTTTTTCCTAATTTTAGTTAGTCAGGTGGTCTTTTGGTCTACCAAGTTTCGGATTTTATGGTGGTCTCCTAGTGGTCGATTTTTAGGTCACAAGTTGGGTGTTCAAAGCTGGTTAGCGACAGAAACAGTAAAAAAATAACAAAGTGGGTTTTCGATTTTTAGGGTTTCTTACTAAGTTTTAATGCATGATATGATGATATTAGATATATTAAACTTATTTTTAACATACTAGATCATTTCTTGATTTGTTCTGACTAAAATTAATATATATGGGGCTGTTTGGTTTTTTGGTTCGAACAGACAAGAAAAAGGAAAAGAGAAGTTATAATTTTTTATCATGTTTTATTTTAGAGGTTATTAAATGATGTTTTTAAAGATATTCAAGGTAAATAAAAGGAATGAAATAGAGTTGGAGTCACTTACTGGGATTTTGGTTCGATCACTAGAGTTTATGGGCAAATTGGATGTTAGTGAATGAAGGCCAAGGTTTCTCCTCTTCTAAGCTTCCTAGGGTTTTTGTTTTGCTTATATTTTGGGCTGTTGATCAGTAGGGAGTGGAGATGAGGCTGTGTTTGATGTGTTCGAATGAAGTGAGTGAAAAGAATGGATATGGTGGTCGAATTGGTGTGGAAGTAGAAGGTGAGATTTGAGTTGCTATTTATAGAAAGGGAAAATAGGGTTTATGTGACATTGTTGTTTAAGAGAGGACATGTGGAGGGGGTTTTGGAATAGATTGAGTGAGAGGAAGGAGGCGTGGAGTATATAAGAGGGGGGTGATGTGTTTGTTTAAAAACCAAGTAAGCTAACTAACTAGGACATGTGGCATGGAGAACTTTTGGACTAGAGAAGGTATATGGTGTAGGTTATATTTAGAAACTAATTTAGTTAGGGTTTTGAACTAGGGATCGACTAGGGAATAAGATGAGGATCGAATTGGCTTTGTGGTATTGTACCTTGGGTTTAGAGAGTAGTACTTAAGGTTTATGGGTTTAATAAATTAGTTTTAGAGTTTAGTTTATATAAATGTTAATTAGAATTTAGTTTAGAGTTTATTTATATATAATTGTATAAATCGAATTGCATGAGAAATGAAAAGGAAAATGGGTTGTGTTTAAGAGGGTTGTACCATGTGCTTAATAAAGTTGTACTATGATTTAAGATATAGGAAAAATATAGTTTTAATATTTTCTTAAGTTATTCAAATTATATGTTAATTTTACCAAGTTAAAAAGTATATAAATGGGATTTTTGGTTCTTGTACATTAGGCACTTGTATACTGTGTTTAAAGACTTGTACTTACATTTAGTGAGTTTAGGAAAATTAATTTTTTTAAGACTTATGTATGAAAGGCTTGTAAATTATGCTTTAAAATAAATATGGTTAGGGTTTTAATAGGGTTTTTATTAATATATGGTTTCTATGCATAACTGACTAGTACCTTGGCTTAAATGACTTGTACACTTATTATTTTGTAAGTGTTAGGAATATGAATATTCAGCTGAAGACTCGGTCACCCCGAGTACTTAGTAGCACATCATAGCTCGTAGGATAATTATTAATATTATTAGTAGTTTAGTTATTATTAATATTGTGGAGTAGGTCGGGTCTTTACCCACTGTTAGCTCGCTCCACAGCCCACTAGGGCACCCTATGTAAGAACTATATAAAGCCCTCTCCACCAAAGGAGAGGGTTGGACCTCATTTTACTTTAATCTAATATCACATTTGTTTCTCTCTCTACAAAGGTTCCATCTCTTTCTCTCTCTACAAAACACCATGCGATCCAAACTCTAGTCCCAAACTTGTGATTCTTTGTTAGTGAATATACTACAATTGGTATCATGAGCCAAGGTTAGGTTCACATAAGGGTATATTCACGGATTTGTGGAGTTTTGGGGCGATTTTGGTTCGAATACAAAGTTTCTTGAAAATCTCTCTTGTGCTTTGTTTAGTTGATAAAAGGTGTTAGATCTTTTACTTTCTAGCTTAGGGATAACATAGGAGTAGTGTTTGGTGTGTGGAATCAGAGTTTAAGGCTTTGGATGGTAGTTTTTGGCAGATTCGAGGGTGAATAGTTAAGTGTTCTTCGTAGCGTTTTGTCCTTCTGTGATTGTTTCTTGGTAGCGTTTTGACCAAGATAGTGACAGCTCTGTCGTCTAGTGACTAGCGATTTGTCTATTGCGATTTGTGTCTGGCGACTTGTGTCACAGTAGCGACTTGTCCAGTTTCCAAAAGTTAGCGTTTTGTGTCTGGCGACTTGTGTCACAGTAGCGACTTGTCTAGTTTCCGAAAGTTGCGTTTTGTGTGTAGCGACTTGTCCAAATTCCAAAAGTTAGCGTTTTGTGTCTAGCGACTTGTCCAGTTTCCGAAAGTTGCGTTTTAAAAAAGTTGCGTTTTGACCAAAGTTGACTTTTTACGTCAAAACTTCAAACGGCTATAACTTTTGAACCATAACTCCGTTTTCAGCCCACGACCTGTCAAAACGACCGTGAGACCGAGGAGAAGGACACGTTGATAAAATTTATTCTTTCAACCCAACTTTCGAAGCCTGAAATCGCTCCAAAAGGAAGTTATCGAGCTGTGAAGTTGTCAGACCATAATTTCACCGTAACAACTTGCATCAACCAAACCAAATCGCAACTAAACAACAGATCATCAAGTCTACCAAACCTTCATCATAACACATATCAAGCATCATTTCATGGTTTATTCTTGATTTTGTAAAATCCCGCGAAAGAATCTATTTCTCGGTTTAAATCATAGACTTGTAAAATCCCGTGCACGTTAATATCATGTCAAATACTTCAGATTCTGCTATATCTGATATACTCAGATTGTACAACATGATTGACAAGCAAAAGATTCCTAAAGATGTACAACAGATAAACGTGTTTGAGTACGTTAGTGCCAATAGAGACTCTGTTAGCTCGAATTCTCAAGAGAAAGAGCTTCATCAGCCACAGACAAACGTTGTTGAGTCAAATACTGCTAGGAACAACGTGCAACATGTGAAACACAACGAAGCGTTGGCTGAACCTAATGGGGTATCTTATATCATTAATAATGATAATGTGTTGCATGAACAAAATATTCCCGACAAAGTACAACAGACAAACGTTATTGAGTCAGATAATGTTGATATGGGAAATAGCGATGTTTTCCCATATGAACAATATGTGAAGCACAACGAAGCGTCTGTTGTACCTAGTTGTGCATCTTCTGTTCTAAATGGTGACTATGTGCTGCATGAGAACACTGTGTTTGTCCCTGATGATATCTTGACAACTAAACTTAACATATATAAAGAACAAGTGGCCTTGTATGAACATCGTGCTAAGTTTGAACTAACTGAACGTGAGCAGAAAATGGAAGGTCAGTTGCGTACACTTATAAAAGACTATAGAGTGAGAGAAGAAACATTAAAACAAGAGTTGAATTCTATGAAAAGCCAGCTAGATATGTCTGTTAAACAAAAACAGGAAGTACAGAATTGTGTGAATAGGCTTAAGCTAGAATTCAAAGATAAAGAAACACAACTCTTAAATGATTTCTCCAAACTTAAAACATTAAAGAATAAGCTTGAAGATAAGTTGTACACACAAGACCAAACCAGACAGACTGCCCAAATGATTCATAAGCACAGAAAGTTAAGTGACAAGCATAGTGAAAGCAATGTAGGTGAATCTAAATTAGCTCTTCTTAAGATTGCTAAGGTAGCCCAACCTGCATTATATGATGCCAATGTGATGATTATGCCCAATCATGAACCACCTGAGGTTGTATCCTTGAATGAGGCTGATGAGATAGAAATGCGAAAAAGAGAAAAAATGAATGAGAAAATGAGGGATCCCATATGCATAGACAAGCGAGTAATAGTCAAACCCCATGATTATTATGAGGAGAATCGCTTGACTGTGTTTGCACCTCAAAAGAAGTTAACGCCTGAACAAATATTTTGGAAGTATGATACTGAGAAATTAAAAGCTGATGAACTTAAAGCCAACACCCCATCCCTTAGAAAAGTTGCGTCCATAACGGTGTATCCTCCCAATACACCTAGGAATTTGGTTCCTTTGTCTCTTCCCACTGAATGCAAAACCTTAATTAGCTTATACGTGCTTTGGCAACTATTTGCTGATTTTGATAAAACATGTAAGAAGAGAATCACACCAACCAGAATTACTGAGGGGGAAAGGTGTTTTGAACATGCAAAAAGGTGTTACTTAACTGAGGTCATGCCATTCTTTAAACTACTCAAAGAACATTTTGAAGGGATGCAAAATACTCTTAAAACAGAAGTAAATGAAATGAAGGCAGTGTTTAAAGATATGGAAAATGAGGTAACTCAAAATGTGATAGAACTTAAGACTCGTGAGATTGAAAGAAAGAACATTCTCATCACAAATGAGAATTTGATTGCTAGATGTATTGCACAAGATGTATTTTATACTGCTACTGATTTTGCATTATCTGCGTGTCAATTTCATGAGTATTCTATTGCTTTAAATGTTACCCAGAATCGTGTTGTTGAGCTTGATGGGGAGAATGTGAAATTGCTTGACAAAATTCAAAATGATGACCATGATAACATGGTTAAACGTTTTTCAAAACTAGAGGTTGATTATCTAAATCTGCAACTAAAATATCAACATTTAGAAGAAAAATGCAAAATATCAAATGACAAGACATCCTTGGATGCTCCTGAGTTTGATACATATTTTGAATTAAGCAAACGAGATGAAAAGATTCAAGCTCACACAAACACGATTCGACTGTTGAGGGCCCAAATTTCCCAATTGAAATCCAACAAGTTTGATGTATATGGCACCAATAAACCTTCGTCTTCAGATTCTCATAATTTTCAATATCAAGACACCATAGTAGGTTACATTATGAAAATGAGTGTTTTCGAGAAGAAAATTCTAAGATTAAACAGCATTACAAAGAGTTATATGACTCAATTAAAGTTACAAGAAATAGTCATAATGAAAAGACAACTTCTTTGTTAAATGAATTGAAATTGAGAATCTTAAGACTCAGGTGAAAGGAAAAATGCCATGCATCTCTTGTAATTGTGTTGCATCAAAGGTCTTTGCTTGCAAAATGTACGATGTTGATGTGGGGCCTATTCCATTTCCCATGAGAAACAACAGACCTGTCCATCATATGTATCTCTGTCACCTTAGGGATGGACTTGACACTCTTTGTGAGGTTGTGGAAGAGGACAGAATAGAAAAACCACTTGATAAGGCAGTAGGTTATGCCTGCGTCCTCACAAAAAGGATCCAGGAACAGTTAGAATATGCCATTGGCACGGGTCCCAAGTCTAGCAACCAAAGAGATAGATTAGGTGCATCATCATCCACTACCAAGAACAAGCATGTAACCATTGAGGTACCTTTGAAAACTTCAGATCCCAGCACATCAAAACATGTTCGGCAACCAGAAGTGAAAAAGACTAAGATTCCCATCAGTTCCTCTACAGGAGTTAATAGTGACACTAAAGCTAGCAAGTCAAAACCTAGGATAAACATAAAGAATTCTAGGACTTCACCAGCTAAAAGTGTTCCTAAAAAGAAAGTAGAAGACCACATGAGGAACAATAAGTCAGAATTGAGCAAAAAGAATCATAATTCAAACCCTAATTCACTTTGCAAGACATGTAATGAATGCTTAATTTCGCGTAATCATGATAAATGTGTTGAGAAATTTCTGAAGTTGTCCAACAAACCCCCAGTTAAGAAAGTTTGGAGAGCTAGAGAAATTAAGCAAACTTGGAAAGCAACAGGAAATAGGTTTGCTAAAGTTGGTTACCAATGGAAGCCCACTGCAAGGAAATTCACTTTAGGATAACAGTGCCCTTTAACTAGGATAACTAAATCTAAAGTAGTGCCTATACGTCAATGGAAGCCAACTGGAAGGAAATTTCCTGTAGGAGAACAGTGCCCTTTAATTAGGTCTACTTCTACTAGCATTCCAACTCCTACTGAGACTCGGGCGAATGATGCTTCTGTTCCCACTAACCAACTGGACCCCAACTTAAATTGGGGATCCGGCACTCCAAACTCTCCATTTTTGTCTGTTTTCAAATGCAGGTCATACGGATTGTCCTTTGACATTTGGACTCAGGCAGCTCACTATTTATGAGGGGAAATCATTATGACGTCTGAACACATCAGTTCAGGCCTCGTTCTTCATTAGCAATGACGTCTGTACACATCAGTACAGGCCTCGTTCTTCATCATAATGACGTCTGTACACATCAGTGCAGGCCTCGCACTTCATCATTATGTCGTCTGTTCAAATCAGTTCAGGCCTCGTTCTTCAACGACAATGACGTCTGTTCACATCAGTTCAGGCCTCGTTCTTCATTGACTATGACGTATGAACACATCAGTTCAGGCCTCGTTCCTCATCGACAATGGCGTCTGTTGACATCTCTTCAGGCCCCGTTCATCAAAGAAAAGAAAGGCGTACGCTTAAGTGCGCTTTATCTTCAGAAGAAGAGAAATCTTCTTGTTCATGACCATTCTCATCAACAAGCTTTATGTTCTTCAAATGCTCATTCAGTCACCAAAGTGGATCAACGTATATTGATGGTATTCTTATTCACTCGTTCAATCAAAAATTGCAGTTGGCAGTCATATGCAATTTTTGAGGGGGAGAAGGGTGAATAAACTACATGGTGATTGAGATCTGAGAAATGTTCATAAGACTCTCCTGATTTCTAGCTATTCTTCATGCTTGCTCCATGCTCGGATGACATCAAGTGGATCTACTTCCATCTGATTGGACGTTTATTCACTCAATCAAAAATGGCATTCTCATATGCAATTTTTGAGGGGGAGAAGTGTGAACAAGTGAGTGAATAAACAATCACTTGTTGGGCATCTAATGGTGACTACGGAGTTGATCAGGTATCACTTATTTGAGGATTGAAGTGGACTTTCTCAAAGGCGTGATCTTATTCTATCTTGAATTCGGGGTTGGTTGGATGCATGACTGATGCGTGCGATGTGTCGTTGCGGTTTAGCAGTATTAATGCCTACTCAAGTTTTAAATTTATATTTAGCCGACTTATCAATAACACACACACTTAACGAGCAGTGTACCCGGTCAGTATGAATATAATGGTAAGTAGAGTGTCGATCACTAAGAGTGGAACGTATTATCTGGTTATTCCAATCAGTATTTTAATATTCTAAGTTAGCTATACAACCTAATCTAACGCAAGGGGGTTCAGCCTGAGAGACTGGCACGTTTTGGTTGCAATTAAATAATAAACTAAACTAATGAGCACGAATCAGCGATAGGCATGCACGTACACAGATAAATACTCGAGAAAATAAGAAGACCTGTCCTGATGATTAAGTAGATTGTCACTTGTTTTATTGATAGTTTTATATGAAGTGTATGTAGTTAACCCTTTCTCGTTGGTCATAATCTTATCGGCGAGAAATCCCTTAATGATTACTTATGTCTAAAAGTCATTCCTAAGTGATCAATTTAGTAACAACCGTGGGAGCCACATTCTCTTCCATAGTCAAATGTGCAGGCCACTAATAAACACAGAGGTTATCAATGCACTAATAAGTAGTAACCAAAGACATCAACATATAAACTTTAATTGATGGGAAAGCAGTTTTAAGGGAGTGCAATCTTTCTCCTCACATTACACAAGCCACCAATCCTGATGAATTAAAGTTTACTAACACAATAAAATAAAACTACTTAATGAATTAAATACATGCAGGACCTTCTTACAGCTCTTGTATCTTCGTTCGGGTGTGTCTTGTGCTGCCTAATCGTCTGAATTCGGCCTTAGGTTTCTGTGGTCTTCGGTTTTCTAAAACTGTCCAACTCTTAATTCGTCTGGTCTTTGGGGTATTTATAGTTTCTGTCTGAGGGTAAGATGCGGCGCATCTAGTAAGTAGATGCGGCGCATTGACTTAACTTCGCGTGGGGTCCAAGATTAATATATTCAGGAATATTCGTACACCGCCAGAAGATGCGGCGTATCTTCATTCTTGGATGCGGCGCATGTCCTTTGCCGTCTTGGATAATATCTTGTGAAATCTTGATAGCGATGCGCCGTATGTAAGAAGTATAATGCGGCGCATTTGGAGCAGAATAGTCTTGATCTTGTACATTTCAGTAGACTCTTAACTTCTTGCTTGTTTTGCTCCATAATTAGTCCAAAATTGCCAAGTTTCACCAAATGCTTGTTTTTAACTGAGAATTACAAAAGTAAACGATTAAGTATCAATTCTCATACATAATATAATAAAACAAGTCAAATTAATAGGATAAATGATAGTAATAAAATGTACTTATTTGAGTTCATCAATGACTTTCAAAGATAACTTGCTCGTGCTTAAGACTTAAGTTGAAGACTTGGTTTATCTAGTTACCAGCAGTCGGGGTAAATGTTTGACGACCTGGTTAACTATCACTTAAAGGAGTTACGTTGTAGCACTCAGTGTCACACGCCGACGACGTTGTGGATAATCGCAAGAGGTGTTAATGTCTCATACTTTGGTTGAGTATTGAGTACTTAGAAATTTGCTTGGAAGCATTAATTCTCTACACCGTTCTTCCAACAATAGTGCAAGTTTAAGTCACAAGAATGGGGAATTCTACTTCAGTGTCAAGTTTGGTATATCGGGTTTGTTCCATCAGTCATCTCATCAAAAAGCCTACTTGAGGGTTGGTAAATATAGTCAGAGACAGTTTCGGTAGCGGTTGATTCTCACTTGATCCACTTGAGCCAATTTTGTTCTTCTCACAAGATCTCAAGAATATGTGCGTAAAATGTGTTGCTGATTCTGAGGTATCAAAACCAGCAAGGGGGAAGGAGACATACATCTGAATGCACTACGAGTACACATGATGAACTTTATACCTCTTCTAAGTTGGGGTTATTCCGGGAAGACAAATGTCATAACCGCAGAGAAAATTAGTGTTTTAACTCGTTCCTTATGGTGTATCATTCCAACTACGTGGGGGAAGAGATGTATGAAATAGTTTATGGTGATTAAAGAGGTACACAATTGTATGATGATTCCTATGGTTAGTCGGTATCCTACAGAAGGAAATGTGCTCATCCGGGACTTATGTAACACCCCCAACTCGGATTATGGCAGCGGGACTGAGTTTGGGGTATTACTCGAGGGGTAGTGAGTCAAAATCATAGATAAACGATCTCATAACGAGACATTTTTAAATAAACACCACATTCAAATACAAAGTTCAACTTTAGAGTTCAAAAGACTCATAATACATTTAGCAGCGGAAAATGAAATAGTTTTTGCAGCGGAAAAATAGAGTAGTTTGCAACAGAAATTAAGATAGAAATATCATAACATAACCCACAAAGATAGCCAGTCAGAACCTCCAGCCCTTCCTCGTGCACGCTTCAGAAATGAATTACCTGAGATTAAACATGCTAAAAAGTCAACACAAAGGTTGAGTGTAATTCATAGGTTTGAATAAATAATAGTTGAGCACAAGAATTTTAGTTTCGGGCGCCACATAATCAATCAGGATAACCTTCGTATATATTTTCGATTAGATTTGCTAAGCTCATGACACACAATGCGTTAACCGGCACCAGCATTCCTGGCGTAAACCAATAACAACCGCGGAATTTCATAATCACAATATTTGCCCTCCAGTAGGTATCTTGCCAAATACCTAGGTACTCGAAATACAGTACACCCGTGTTGCCTAACTGGTCAACAGGAGTGGGATGGTCAATCCTATAGGCCTATAAACTATAATCGCGCTCACCCGCAGGTGATTAATGGTTCATGATCGAGGGACTTGCTTTTGGCAAGGAAGGTACTTAGCATTCATAGCGACAGTCAGGATATAGCATACAAATAAACAATTGTGCTCAGAAAATAGTAAGTTGCATGTAATCTCCCCCACGGGATTTATAAACAGTTAAAAGTATTAAAAGTGGGGCTATGAATCACACCTTAGTCACAGAGAAAACGAGATAACAATCAGATGGTACGGCACAACAAATGAACCTCAGCACAACCTAACCAGTTAAATGACATAACTCAGATATAATACTCGAAATCATTTAATAAATAATACTCGTATAAAAGGTTTTTGTTTCAATGGCGTTTGAAAGAAAATACGTTTAAGTCTCGTGTGGAAGACAAGATAAGATAAAAGATGACAAGTCGGCAAAAATGAACGAACGCTCAAGAAGACGAGGGAAAGAGAAAAGAAGGAATACGAAAGAAAGAAATAAATTAGAAGAGAATAAATAACCAAACAAACGACATCGATAGATAGTTTCGGCTTTTCCCCGTTTTTCTCAAAATAGAAGCTATAATCGTTAAAACATAAAAGTTTTGAAAAGGTTTTGGAACATTTAATAAATCATAACTAGTTTAAGTTTATAAAACATTTTATGAAATTTGGGCATGAAGTGCCCGTTTATAAAACATTTCCAAGTCATACGACTTATTTGATTATTCCAATTATTAACAAGTTTTACAAGTTTAATATATAATTGGACATATCATTCGCGTGAATATTAGTTGTTTAGTTTATCGACCATTTCGTAGTTTTCGTACCAAAGGGTCCATAAGTCCAAATAACTAACACCGTAAATCCAATATGTCCAAATCTTGTCCATCACAAATAATAATAATACGGATCCAAGTCCGATATTCAAATCCACTTAACTATATCAATTGTATTTTAGGTTTCATAGTTTTATTAGTCCAGTTTATTATTATTCGTCGTGTTAACCCATGTCAAAATATTGCCGAAACCGTATTAAAACAATAACAAGTAAACAAATAATGTATAAACATCGCCGGGACTCACTTGAGTCACGGCTCAACACTAACCCGAGCCAATGGGCTCTCAGCTCAAGCCGAATCCGAGACAAACACAAACACTATCAACACAACACAACATCAACAACAAGAACATCATAACACCCCACCCTCACCACCACGAGAGTCTCGGTGGTAGGGTGTGGTGACTGCCGAGAACCAATGAACCAAACGGACCCACAATCAACTTCTAATACCCAAAAATATACACTCCCTCGTCATCACAACCATGAAACAATAATAAAACAACAACCCTCACCGAGTCACGAGTTGACTCGGTGAGTTCACCCGAGTCGAGGCCGAGTCACGGTGAAAAGAGCGAGTCCACACAAGTTTTAATGTTTAAAACACATTTTATAAAAGGTTTTATAATAAAATCGGTTTTATTAAAAGATTTAGAAATTAGGGTTTTAAAAATAATATTGAAAAGGGGTAGGGGAAGGCGCGTGGGCGCGTTTTACCGTTAAGAGAAATGAAGAGGAGGAGTGCGGTGGTCTTCGGTGGTGGCGGCGTCGTCGGTGGTGGCGCGTGGAGGTGGTTTGAAGGGTGGTGAGGGCGAGTGAGTGGTACGATTGGAGTCAGGAAGTCCCGATCTATCGATTTGTCTAAGAAAGTAAAAGTGGCCGGAAAGTTGGCCGGAATTTATGAAGATTCCGGCGACGGTCACCGGAAACTGCTGGTGTCGCCGGAGGGTGGCCGGTCGGCGAGATCAAGAGAGAGAGAGAGGATATTGAGAGAGAGAGGTGTGGGTGATGTGTGTGTGTAAAATGAAATAAATAATTATTTTAGGGGTTTATATACTAAATGAAGAGGGGGGTGAAATGAAAATATAAAAAGTGAGGGTGGGAAGTGTAACAAAAAGAAGGAGGGACCAAAGTCGTCAAACTAGCAATACTTTCCGTCAAAACGGTTCGGGGCTCATTCGACATAGCATACGGACTCGAAAAATTACGAAACTTGCGCCATTGTTCACGAAATAATTTTTCCAATCAAAACAGGTATAAATATGCAATACTTTCAAAAATCGATATTTTTGACACATACGATACGTTTCGTGCTTTCTAGGTTGTGCTGGTTCGCTAATAGGGACAATATTCTCGTTTCTCGCAATAATTCTCGTTTCTCATAATATTTCTCGTTTCTCAAGCCCAATCAAGTGTAAATAAAGTTTAAGTTCTCAGGTAATGTAAAGTTTAAAAATAATTGGCTAGAAAAGGTTATGGAAAATTACCGGGTGTTACAGCACATACATCATATTGGGAAATCCGTCCCGGATTTCAGTTCAACTTATCAGTCCCGGTTTCGAAGAGGTGAGGGTATTTGTGTTTGAATCGGTCCTCGCGTTCCCAAGTGAATTCGGGTCCTCTCTTGGAATTCCAACGAACTTTCACAAGAGCGATTTGGTTCCTCTTCAGTCGTTTGACCTCACGGTCCATAATCTCTACAGGTTCTTCAATAAAGTTCAGTTGCTCATCAACTTGAATCTCATCGAGTGGGATCACGGCTGTCTCATCGGACAAGCATTTCTTCAAATTAGACACGTGGAATACGGGATGTACCCTACTGAGCTCTGGTGGTAATTCTAGCTTATAAGCTACAGGACCAACTCGGTTCAGAATCATGAACGGTCCAATGTACCTTGGGTTTAGCTTTCCGCGTTTACCAAATCGTATCACACCTTTCCACGGTGAGACCTTTAGCATCACTCTGTCTCCAACCTGGAACTCTAATGGTTTGCGTCTTACGTCCGCGTAACTTTTCTGTCGATCTCGCGCGATCTTCAATCGGTCTTTAATCTGCACAATCTTTTCTGTGGTCTCACGAACAAGATCCGGCCCAATGAGCTGAGCTTCTCCTACCTCAGCCCAACAAATGGGTGATCGACATTTTCGGCCATACAATGCCTCAAACGGTGCAGCCTTAATACTTGCATGATAGCTGTTGTTGTATGAAAATTCAACCAAAGGTAAATGAGTATCCCACCCATTTCCAAAATCAATCACGCAGGCTCGGAGCATATCCTCCAATGTCTGAATCGTTCTTTCACTCTGGCCATCTGTCTGCGGGTGGTATGCAGTGCTCATGTCGAGTTTTGAACCAAAGGAATCTTGAAGCGACCACCAAAAGTTTGAAGTAAACCTGCTGTCTCTGTCGGAGATGATAGATATGGGAGCTCCATGTCTCGATACTATCTCCTTCACATAGAGCCTTGTTAACTTATCCATGCCGTATTTTTCCTTGATCGGTATAAAATGTGCTGATTTCGTCAATCGATCGACTATGACCCATATAGCATCAAAACCAGTTGCAGTCCTTGGGAGTTTAGTGACGAAATCCATTGTGATTCGTTCCCATTTCCATTCGGGAATCTCGGGCTGTTGTAGAAGGCCAGACGGTTTCTGATGTTCGGCCTTAACTTTTGCACATGTCAAACACCTTCGAACATAGTCAGCAACTTCAGCTTTCATATTCGGCCACCAGTACAGTTCCTTGAGGTCATGATACATTTTGTCGGATCCTGGGTGAATAGAGTATTTTGACTTATGCGACTCATGCATAATCAAGTCTCGCAGTCCTCCATGACGTGGCACCCAACTTCTTCCTTTATAACACAAAGTTCCATCCGAACGTCTCTCAAACTTCTTTTGTATCATTCCTTGAAGGCTCTTATCCTGGAGACCTTCTTGTTCTACTGCTTCTTCTTGAGCACGGAGAATTTGAGCGGGAAGGTTCGAATGGATGGTCATAACTAAAGCTCGGACCCGTAGAGGTTTCAGTCGTTCCTTACGGCTCAAGGCATCAGCAACAACGTTTGCCTTCCCTGGGTGATATCTGATTTCACAGTCGTAATCACTTAGAGTTTCTAACCATCGTCGTTGCCTCATATTCAGCTCCTTCTGATCTAAGATATGCTGAAGACTCTTGTGATCGGTGTATACGACACACTTCGTCCCGTATAGATAGTGCCTCCATATCTTGAGTGCAAACACTACTGCACCCAACTCTAAATCATGCGTAGTATACTTCTCCTCGTGGGTCTTAAGTTGTCGGGAAGCATATGCCATGACCTTCCCTCTCTGCATCAAAACTGCTCCTAACCCGTGATATGACGCATCACAGTATACCACAAAATCTTCCACTCCGTCTGGCAACGCTAAAATCGGCGCACTACACAGCTTTTGCTTCAGAATTTGGAATGCTTCTTCTTCATCGTCTCCCCATTCATACTTCTTATTTTTCTGAGTCAATGCAGTTAATGGTTTAGCAATCTTGGAGAATCCCTCAATGAATCTCCGGTAATACCCGGCCAATCCCAAAAATTGTCGGATCTCTGTTGCATTAGAAGGCGTTGGCCAATTCTCGATAGCTTCAATTTTCGCGGGATCCACATGCAACCCTTTGTTGTCAATCACGTGGCCAAGAAATTGTACTCTACGAATCCAAAAGTCACACTTAGAGAATTTGGCGTACAATTGTTCTTCCTTGAGTAATTTGAGAATTGTCGTCAGATGTTGCTTGTGCTCTTCTTCAGTCTTGGAGTAGATCAAGATATCGTCGATAAAGACTATGACAAACTTGTCCAAGTATGGTTTACACACTCGGTTCATGAGGTCCATGAATACAGCCGGTGCGTTTGTCAAACCAAATGGCATTAGTTTGAATTCATAGTGGCCATAGCGAGTCCTGAACGCCGTCTTGGGAATATCCTCTTCCCGGACTCTAAGTTGGTGGTAACCTGACCTCAAATCTATCTTTGAGTAGTAATCTGACCCTTGCAGCTGGTCAAACAGATCATCAATTCTTGGTAATGGGTAGCGATTCTTCACCGTCAGCTTGTTCAATTCGCGATAGTCAATACACATTCTAATCGACCCATCTTTCTTCTTTACGAACAACACCGGTGCTCCCCACGGTGATGAACTAGGTCGAATGAAACCTTTATCTAACAACTCTTGCAATTGCTTAGACAGTTCTTGCATTTTGGTAGGAGCGAGTCGATATGGTGCACGAGCCACGGGTGCAGCTCCTGGAATTAAGTCGATTAGAAATTCTACTTGGCGAGTTGGTGGAAGTCCAGGTAAATCTTCAGGGAATACCTCAGGGAAATCGCGCACAATCGGGACGTCCTCGAGTCGCTTCTCCTCAGACTCTCTCTTGGACACTTGTGCTAAAAACGCATGACAACCTTTCTCGATATACTTCAGCGTCTTAATACAGGAAATGATGTTCAAACGGGTTCCACTACGGTCTCCGCGGACAACCAAAGTCTCGTTATCAAGAGGGATATGAATAACTCGTTCACCACAAATAATGCTGGCTCGATGCTTGGATAACCAATCCATTCCCACAACTACGTCAAAACTTTCGAGTTCTATGGGCATAAGATCGATGCTAAACGGATGATCTAGGAGGCTTAAGTTACAGTCTCGGATTACGGTGCAAGTATTAACTAGGTTTCCATTTGCTAGTTCAATACTATAGTTGGTGTCTAGAGTGGTAGGGGTGAGGTTCAGTAATGGCGAAATCTTAGAGGATATAAAGCTCATATCGGCACCAGAATCAAATAATACTTTAACATGAAGGTTGTTGAGTAGAAACGTACCGGTGACTACGTTCGGGTCGTTCTGCTGTTCTCCAGTACCCATCACATATGCTCTGCCACGAGCACCTTCAGTTCTTCGTCCATTACTCTTTGGGCACTCGTTCTTGTAATGTCCACGTTCTCCACACCCAAAGCAAGTTACAACCGGCTGTGCATTACTCCCTGTAGCCACAGCCTTTCCCTTACAGTTCTTAGCAGCATGACCAACCTTGTAGCATTTCTGACACCTCTCAGTGCAGGGTCCAGAATGATGTTTGTTGCACTTGGCACAGTATGGTTGATTCCCAGCATATCCTCCCACTTGAGCTGGTGCAGCTACATATGCTCTGACAGCCTCTTGGCGTCGGTTCTGCTGGTTGTGGTGATTGTTGTTACGGCACTGGTTATTGTTGTTATTTGGGTGATGGTTATGGTGAGAGTGATTGTGGTTGTTGTTCTTCCTGAAATCATCCCATTTCCTCTTATGATCAAAGTTGTTACCTTTCTGAGCAGTCCCATTCTTGATTGCTTGATCCATCAGTCGTTCAGCGATACGGATTGCATCGTCCAAAGTTTGAGCATTGTATGATGTCACGTTTCCTTCAATACATGTTGGTAAACCTCCAATAAACTTCTCAAGCAGCTTCTCATTATCCGGCACCATATGGGCACAAAAGACTTTCAACTCCTGGAATTGGCGAATATAGGTAGCAAGATCAACACCTTTCACAGCCAAGTAGTAGAATTCCGTATCCAATTTCCTCATATCACTGCGGGAACAGTACTTTTTCACCATCTCCTTCTTGAAATCTTCCCAAGACATACTGTATGCTCTCTCCAACCCAATATCACTGCGATATGCATTCCACCAGGACAAAGCATGCTCCACTAAGCTTCCTGCAGCATACTTTACCTTACAGTCTTCCGGGCAATTACTCAACAGAAACACAGATTCCATCTTTTCAAACCATTGTGTTAAGCCGACTGCTCCTTCTGCTCCCTTGAAAGTAGTGGGCTTGCAGCTCATAAATTCTTTGTAGGTACAGGCACGTTTCTCTGGGACAGGCTGTACTCCTGTTTGCTCAACGTTCACTTGCTCCACATTCGCTTGTCCAGCATTCTGATTTCCAGCTCCTACTAAACCTGCAACAGCTGCAGCTATGCCATCTTCGATTAACTTTCTGATTGCAGCCGCGGACATTCCCTTAGGTGGCATAATTCTATCAATCATTACAAATGTACAACACTGTAAGTATTTTGATTGTCGTAACAGAATCATAACACAAAGGTAAATAATACAATGATAATTCATAGTATAGCATCGATTCAACATCATAATAGTACATCACCAAAATACATCGTAGATTTGATACTCGTCATTAGTCTTGCAAGATATGCAAAACGACTACAAGTTTCTTATCAAATCTACTAACCGGAACTAGTCAGTTCAGTACGTACAAGGTAAACTACTACTACAATACTAAACTACTATAATAATATGATCACTAATCTCTACTAACGACTTCCTATCTCCTTATCATCATCTATCTCCTCATCATCCGGGTGAGGTACATAACTAGGGTGTGGGTCCATCTCTGGACTCGGTGGTGCAATGGGTGATCGACGGGTGCAACTGATAATTGACCGGTGGGAACTGATGTAGCCGTAATACTCTCCATGGAGCATCGGGACAAGTATAAAAATCTCTAGCCAACATGATTTCATATAAAAATGAAATAGTAATGAAAATCCAAATATATAGTAATAAAGAACTTACGAGTGAAGCGGCACGGAAGGCTGATGGCTATCAATTTCGAAAAACGTTTTGACTCACACGAAAAATGTTTATAGTCGAGTATGACCTCGTTCTCTATAAACCTTGGCTCTTGATACCATTCTGTAACACCCCCAACTCGGATTATGGCAGCGGGACTGAGTTTGGGGTATTACTCGAGGGGTAGTGAGTCAAAATCATAGATAAACGATCTCATAACGAGATATTTTTAAATAAACACCACATTCAAATACAAAGTTCAACTTTAGAGTTCAAAAGACTCATAATACATTTAGCAGCGGAAAATGAAATAGTTTTTGCAGCGGAAAAATAGAGTAGTTTGCAACAGAAATTAAGATAGAAATATCATAACATAACCCACAAAGATAGCCAGTCAGAACCTCCAGCCCTTCCTCGTGCACGCTTCAGAAATCAGTTACCTGAGATTAAACATGCTAAAAAGTCAACACAAAGGTTGAGTGTAATTCATAGGTTTGAATAAGTAATAGTTGAGCACAAGAATTTTAGTTTCGGGCGCCACATAATCAATCAGGATAACCTTCGTATATATTTTCGATTAGATTTGCTAAGCTCATGACACACAATGCGTTAACCGGCACCAGCATTCCTGGCGTAAACCAATAACAACCGCGGAATTTCATAATCACAATATTTGCCCTCCAATAGGTATCTTGCCAAATACCTAGGTACTCGAAATACAGTACACCCGTGTTGCCTAACTGGTCAACAGGAGTGGGATGGTCAATCCTATAGGCCTATAAACTATAATCGCGCTCACCCGCAGGTGATTAATGGTTCATGATCGAGGGACTTGCTTTTGGCAAGGAAGGTACTTAGCATTCATAGCGACAGTCAGGATATAGCATACAAATAAACAATTGTGCTCAGAAAATAGTAAGTTGCATGTAATCTCCCCCACGGGATTTATAAACAGTTAAAAGTATTAAAAGTGGGGCTATGAATCACACCTTAGTCACAGAGAAAACGAGATAACAATCAGATGGTACGGCACAGCAAATGAACCTCAGCACAACCTAACCAGTTAAATGACATAACTCAGATATAATACTCGAAATCATTTAATAAATAATACTCGTATAAAAGGTTTTTGTTTCAATGGCGTTTGAAAGAAAATACGTTTAAGTCTCGTGTGGAAGACAAGATAAGATAAAAGATGACAAGTCGGCGAAAATGAACGAACGCTCAAGAAGACGAGGGAAAGAGAAAAGAAGGAATACGAAAGAAATAAATAAATTAGAAGAGAATAAATAACCAAACAAACGACATCGATAGATAGTTTCGGCTTTTCCCCGTTTTTCTCAAAATAGAAGCTATAATCGTTAAAACATAAAAGTTTTGAAAAGGTTTTGGAACATTTAATAAATCATAACTAGTTTAAGTTTATAAAACATTTTATGAAATTTGGGCATGAAGTGCCCGTTTATAAAACATTTCCAAGTCATACGACTTATTTGATTATTCCAATTATTAACAAGTTTTACAAGTTTAATATATAATTGGACATATCATTCGCGTGAATATTAGTTGTTTAGTTTATCGACCATTTCGTAGTTTTCGTACCAAAGGGTCCATAAGTCCAAATAACTAACACCGTAAATCCAATATGTCCAAATCTTGTCCATCACAAATAATAATAATACGGATCCAAGTCCGATATTCAAATCCACTTAACTATATCAATTGTATTTTAGGTTTCATAGTTTTATTAGTCCAATTTATTATTATTCGTCGTGTTAACCCATGTCAAAATATTGCCGAAACCGTATTAAAACAATAACAAGTAAACAAATAATGTATAAACATCGCCGGGACTCACTTGAGTCACGGCTCAACACTAACCCGAGCCAATGGGCTCTCAGCTCAAGCCGAATCCGAGACAAACACAAACACTATCAACACAACACAACATCAACAACAAGAACATCATAACACCCCACCCTCACCACCACGAGAGTCTCGGTGGTAGGGTGTGGTGACTGCCGAGAACCAATGAACCAAACGGACCCACAATCAACTTCTAATACCCAAAAATATACACTCCCTCATCATCACAACCATGAAACAATAATAAAACAACAACCCTCACCGAGTCACGAGTTGACTCGGTGAGTTCACCCGAGTCGAGGCCGAGTCACGGAGAAAAGAGCGAGTCCACACAAGTTTTAATGTTTAAAACACATTTTATAAAAGGTTTTATAATAAAATCGGTTTTATAAAAAGATTTAGAAATTAGGGTTTTAAAAATAATATTGAAAAGGGGTAGGGGAAGGCGCGTGGGCGCGTTTTACCGTTAAGAGAAATGAAGAGGAGGAGTGCGGTGGTCTTCGGTGGTGGCGGCGTCGTCGGTGGTGGCGCGTGGAGGTGGTTTGAAGGGTGGTGAGGGCGAGTGAGTGGTACGATTGGAGTCAGGAAGTCCCGATCTATCGATTTGTGTAAGAAAGTAAAAGTTGCCGGAAAGTTGGCCGAAATTTATGAAGATTCCGGCGACGGTCACCGAAAACTGCTGGTGTCGCCGGAGGGTGGCCGGTCGGCGAGATCAAGAGAGAGAGAGAGGATATTGAGAGAGAGAGGTGTGGGTGATGTGTGTGTGTAAAATGAAATAAATAATTATTTTAGGGGTTTATATACTAAATGAAGAGGGGGGTGAAATGAAAATATAAAAAGTGAGGGTGGGAAGTGTAACAAAAAGAAGGAGGGACCAAAGTCGTCAAACTAGCAATACTTTCCGTCAAAACGGTTCGGGGCTCATTCGACATAGCATACGGACTCGAAAAATTACGAAACTTGCGCCATTGTTCACGAAATAATTTTTCCAATCAAAACAGGTATAAATATGCAATACTTTCAAAAATCGATATTTTTGACACATACGATACGTTTCGTGCTTTCTAGGTTGTGCTGGTTCGCTAATAGGGACAATATTCTCGTTTCTCGCAATAATTCTCGTTTCTCATAATATTTCTCGTTTCTCAAGCCCAATCAAGTGTAAATAAAGTTTAAGTTCTCAGGTAATGTAAAGTTTAAAAATAATTGGCTAGAAAAGGTTATGGAAAATTACCGGGTGTTACAACTTACTTGATTCCGGTGCTTCTGTAGTACTGTCTTGGTGTTATCATTTAGAATACATACGGGATAAGTGGCAATTTCCTGAAGGAAGAAAAGGGGATTTCTAGGTCTTAATTGATCTTGATGTTACGTTTTCAACTTCATTAATGGGATTGAGTGTGTACTTCGGGTTTTCGGGCTTCATACAATGAGACTGTTTGAATCTCTTCAACTACTTGGGGGGAAGTGGTCTCTGGATACTTTTGGTAGGCATTTCTTCAGTCTTCAGCGGGAAGAAATGTGAGAAGAATTATTCAAATGTGAGATGATTCATTGCTGATCTATTTGAGGATCCCCGAACGAAGAATCACGATGATTATTCTTAAAAAGGAGCAGCAATACTTGATGTGGTTTGCTACGGTTTCTGCTGTACACTTACCTTATGTAAGCTTGAAAGAGTGCTTAGAATCTGCTCAGTAAGAAGATTGTCGGTTTGGAGGGAAGCTATCAAAGTTGTACATTGGGAAGGCTCAAGTTCCGTCGATTTTTCAGGAGCCTCGAAAGCTTTGGTGGTGAAAGTTTAAGAGATGATTGACCACAGATTTCTACAACATACTGAACGTATCCTCATTTCGGTATTCATTTCATCATCGTCTTAAACTGAATAATATTGTTTGTACATATCTTAAACCATACTGTAAATAGAAAATTATAGAACCAGAAAATTGTATATAGAAAAATATTAAAACCAAGAAAAACCATAAAAATCAGAAAAATAGAAAAGTCCAAAAATAGTTGTTCTAGGCATGTCTTCTGTTTATCGATAACATTTACGGTCTTAGAAATCTCATTCAATAATGACATGGGACTTTAAATGAAGCTCGAGCAGAAGTTAAAATGAATTGTTAAAACATGTCTTGATGGCTTGCAGTTACTTCATACTGCAACCCGCGCTGTACAATGGGGAAAGCATGTCGCCAAAAAAGACAGCTGTTCCTCCAACCGGGTGATGTTCACCTGGACATGAATTACTTTATATCCATGTTTCCCCGATTTGATGTACGGTTCAGTGCATCATTTCACGTATAAGAAGAGAAGTCTTCTTTGCACCATGAACTCTTTCAGTTCTATGATTCTTCAAGAGAGTTTTGGTGTTTCACAAGGTGGTAACTGGACTTAAATTTCACAAATACTTATCACTCAATTGAATGACTACAGCTCTTTAAAAAGAAAACGGGTCATTAATTGAGGGGGAGTTTATTTGTTCAAAATTTTGACACCTTTTTTAAACATTGTGCAACATCAGCAGTGACACTCTCTCTTGGTTTGAGGGGGAGCATTGTATGCTTCGTAATCAGAATATATTAAACCTGACCACATCTTCTCCCAAATTTTCTAAACATATTTAAATCAATTGGGATCACAAATCTCAAATGGTTTGAAATTTTTGATCAGGGGAGAGAATGTGACTTAAATATGAAATTCTGATATAAAATGTGATCCTTTGAAACTCAAGTGTAGGCTCTCCCATATGTGCTAAACCTTTTCGTATATCGATGCACATATTGAGGGGGAGCGAATGATTTGTGATGGCTATTGTGAAAGAATACCAAGGACCGACCATTTTACTTTATGTATTGGAGTTATAAGGATGGTAAGGTTAGGTATTAGTTCCCATGATCCAGCCAGAACCGGAGGGATCTTCCCAGGGACAATCCTCTAGTTAGAATAGAAGTCCTTAGGAATGATTAAAAAGGAGAAAAGTGAATAAGGGAAAAGTGCCAACTGAGATGGAGCTAGTACTGGAACAAACCCAACAAGGTGCTAGTAATGAAGTCTCGGTAAGCGCTGAAGGGGTTGAAGAATGAAAAAGAAATGTAAAGATAAAGGGTGAAAAGAAAGAAGCCCTCCTTCATCTTAGGCAGAAACCGGGACGATACATATGCTGTCAGAATCACGCAGTTGATTACTGACATTGAAGACAAAGTATCATGGACCCAGTGATACGCTGCACAACCCTCCCTAGCCACTCAAGGTCCCTCAAAGGATTCTTGTTTCACTTGTCACGGAGATAAATACATTGCTATCATCTTTCTCACTCTGAGTTAGATGATATTGAAAAGGTGGCAGTCCTCTCCAGCCTCCGATCACTAAATCAAAATGCACCATTGAGTCTAGAGCCCAGAGATTATCAATAAATCTCGTTAGGACACACTTCCAATATGCTTGCTGTTTCACACAATGTGGAAAGAAAGGAAATACATGTTAAGAGTCCTACGCATTATCCTTGTGGTATTGCCAGAACATCCGAGTGATACTTAAAGTAATCACAATGAAGATGGAAATCCTTCTAGAGCCAACATCAAACAAGCTCTTGGTGGGTGACATGTGAGATCCTTCATGGATCAAGCTTGTGACAACTGGAAAGAAACGATGGGGCGATTCAATTTTGAATCAAACCAGTTCCAGGAAATGGATTGACGGACGCTTTTGGAAAACCTTTTAATGTGCTCGCCAACTGAATTTCGAGCACATTGATTGTGAAATTCTTCAAACAAAAGTGTTTTTGACAGAAATGTGATTCAATTTATAAAACTCTTTTCGTGTTGCACAAAATGTTTATCCAGTGACACGCAAGTGATTTTTCTAATCAATTTCTCGTCAATCAGTGGGTATTTAATTCACTGATTCACTCTACCGTGCTATCTGCTTTGAGACGTTCCGGTATGAGAACATGCTTAATATGATGATTCTGACATTAATTTGTTGGAAGACTCATTACTACAAGCTGGAAATTCCTGTCAAGGAGAATCTTCTTTAAAGGGGACTCTACCTGATCACAGGTCGGTCTTTACAGAACCGAAGGTTAAATCCAACCACCACATCGAACGAATGACAAAGCCATATTCGTTCTCCAACTTTACTGCTAACTGTTTTATTTCAGATTCATATAAAGATGGCGATGGTGGTTCCTGATTCCAGCTGAGACATGTCAATCCACACTCCATGCTCACACTTCCAACTCATTACCAAAGAAATCATGATAGTTGAAAGACCTACAACAATGCTTCCGCAACTCTGATGAAATCTATCATGATCCAGAAAAGTGTGAGTATGCAAGTCCAACAGTCACAACAAGTCACATGGAGGCAATATCACTGCAGTGGATAAGCTCAGAGATTTTCGGTGACTGATGATCTCTAAGAAAGCTCAAAGATCACAACTTCACATGAAGTCGAAGCCACAAGATGACTTGAAGACATATGTTGGACGATATCTTCAAAGTATACTCAAAGATCATCCAAAACAAAAACAGTCATCACAAGTTCACTGCTGAATGCACAAAGATTTTTTAAAGTTGAAGAATCAAAGTCTACGAGCTGTGAAGTAAAGATTCAAGAATAGAGTGCTAGAATTCAGAACATTACTTCCGGGGTGACCTCCCTTAGGGGGAGATTGTTAGGAATATGAATATTCAGCTGAAGACTTGGTCACCCCGAGTACTTAGTAGCACATCATAGCTCATAGGATAATTAGTAATATTATTAGTAGTTTAGTTATTATTAATATTGTGGAGTGGGTCAGGTCTTTACCCACTGTCAGCTCGCTCCACAGCCCACTAGGGGCACCCTATGTAAGAACTATATAAAGCCTTCTCCACCAAAGGAGAGGGTTGGACCTCATTTTACTTCTAATCTAATATCACATTTGTTTCTCTCTCTACAAAGGTTCCATCTCTTTCTCTCTCTACAAAACACCATTCGATCCAAACTCTAGTCCCAAACTTGTGTTTCTTTGTTAGTGAATATACTACAGTAAGAATCTCATATAAATAAATTAGGGTTTGTGAATTTGGTACATAAAGTCATAGTTTTATGGAAACTCTTAAATAGATAAGGAATGTTTTGTTTGTACGTTCGTTAATGAATTATCGTAAAATGGCAAATAGTATATTGTAATGTTTCATATGAAAATGTTTATATAGAATAAACATTAAGTTCGTTAGGTTGGTCTGCGTGGGAGCACGTTTATCGAGGATGTGAGTTACGTCACATGAGATAATAATTACAATCAAATAAATAAATAAATAAAAATTATACGTGGAAAAAGGATAATTATTCTGTAAAGTGATTTATTTAAATGTGAAATTTTACGAGTGGTTACAGTAGACACGGCTAATTTCGATATTCCCGTTGACATAATCACCATATCCCATGATAGCTGCGAAATGATCATTCCCGAACCTGACAGTGCCTATGAACTTCGCGACGAAGTTTACTAGAAGCTTTAAGTTGCCTGTCATGTGCCGGGAACACCCGCTATCAACAATCCATGGCACAATTTGAATCACCTGCATCACAAGAAGAGGACGCAGGAGAGTTGGAACCAGTGGATCCCGTTGGGTTAGTAATACAAGTTTTAAGCATCTTTGAAACCCAAGTGAAACTAGGTTTATATTGTAACCAACGCTGCCACGTCCAACTAGTTTGTGCTTTCTTCCTAGTGAATGCGCTTCGTGAATGGACTGTCCTAGGGGCAACTACGATCTTGTCAACGGTGGTCTCAGAAACTACTTTCGGCGGTTTTCCTAAAATGGACTTAGCAGCGGTTATGGGCCTATAGGAAATGCCAGTAGTACGTTTCTGTTTTCGTGACAAAAGGGTTTTAGCAATACACTTCTGATGATTACCAGATAATACACTAGCACGACAGAACACACAGTAAGCATCAACCATAACATTATACAAACATTCAAAGATTAAGCATTCATTACATCATGTTCAGAATTACACTTTTACAAGTTGGGTTCTAAGCTAGACGTAACATGCGTTTATTCGACTGCTTATTTGGAACTTCTACGTCAGCTTCTTTAGGAGATCCACTCTTAGGTTTCCATACTCTAATCTTCTTTTGACTCTTGTTTGTCTTGGATTTTTTAACCTTAGGAGGGTTCCCTAATCCTGTGGAAGTTGAAGCTTGCACATTAGTGGTTATTGAAGATGCTATCTTATGAGTCTCGTCTACTCTGTACATTCCTGGTGCAATCACATTATTTGGTATAAATTTCCCTTTGTCAAGAACTCTGAGTTTTTCTTTCATTTCAATGATGATGTGGTTTTGGTCTTGAATTTTTTATTCCAATTTTCTATTTAACCGAACAGTGTCATTTCTATTTTCACAAACTTCAGCAATATCTTTTTCATCTGCAAAAATTTGATGTTTTAAAACATCAATTTCTTTTTCAAGAGTTTGAAGTTTTGAAACATGAACGTTTTGAGAAGATAAAGATTCTTTTTGGCTTTGTAATGCTAACTCAAAGTTAATACTCTGAGTCTGACACCATTGCAACCTTTGGTTAAGTTTGAAAATTTCTTTTGCACATTTGGTTTCCACATCATCATTGATTTGTCTAAGTCTCTCATTTTCTTTTCTCAGATTATCAATCTCAAGTCTCATTGTCTCAATTTCAACACTGTGATCATCAACAAGCAATTCATGGCATGACAAATAGATAGAATTCATAATCACAGAGATTACATCAGAACTGAGAACATTCGTTAAGAGTCGATATGAATCTTTTTCCAAAGCTTTCTTTTGACATTGTTGTTTTGCAATCTTGTTATCTTTTGCTTTGAAAATGCTCATCATTGATGCAACTTCTGATTGAAGTTCCTATTCCCACTGTGTCGCACAAAGTCGCAGGTGTTTGACATGTAGCAAGAATTGTTTTTGAAAAACTTCTCTCTTTTCTTTCTCATAAGGAGAGAGAAAAGTGGAGATTTTGATTTCAGAATTTCTTTCAATTGCGTCTTCCAAAAGTTGGATGTTGTCCATAAATGTTTTAAAATATTTAAGAATGCGACATTCTTTGGGAATTTGTTCATTAACACCTTGATTTGGTAATCGACCATTAACTTATGCTACAGTGGAAACTGGACCAACTTCAGATGACGCATTTATTTTGGTTAAAGACCACGTTGGATTAGATCTATCTTTTTGAGGTACAAAAGTTTCACTAATATGAGGTACTTTTGAATAATCGTATGGTTTGTTATAATGTACACAACCTAACTTAGATCGACTCTCGTCCTCGTGTTCCAGTTCCTTTTCAGTATTATACACAACCACACGTGTGAAAGTATCATCCATCAATAATTCTGCACTGTATAACTTTGGATTTTCCTTGAGTGCTTTGTTTAAAAAACGTGGTTGATCATTTCCAATTGCAAATCCATATCCTTGAGGAATGGGTTTGACAGTTAGTTTTTGAATAGTTGTAACAGATTCACCCGTTTTATAAACAACGTTCTGAAATTCTTTAAGTTTGCCTTCCAATGCCACAATTTCTTCAAGGTATGAATTAACACGTTTCCTTGAGACTTGTCTATGTTCAGAAAAATTTTCTTGACAAGTTGACAATTCTGTTTTGGTTTTAGAAAGTTCAGAATGGAGAATGTCAACCTGTTTTTGAAAATCAAATATTTCTTGTTCCTTTTGTGAAATTATTTCATTTTTGGAAACGGTCAATTCACGAACTTGATGTTCTAAATTTTGTACCTTCACGTATGACTCTTGGAATGCAGACTCAAAGCTTTTCTCACGTTTTTCTTTGTTTTCAAAATTTGAAAGTTGTTGCTTGTAGCACTCAAGATCCTTGGTTAACAATGCAATTATGGCTTTATCATTCAATTGTGTTTGGGTGGTTAACAATAAGGTCATAAGCTCTGGATCTGTATCATGCATAAGATCATTTTGTTCAAGATGATCATGATTGTCATCATCAAAAGAATCATCAAATGAAACCACTAGGTTAATTTGATCATCATCAAATGTAACAACGGTGTTTATTTGATCATTGTCTTGAGATGAGAATGATGAGTCATTTCGACCAATATTTTCTTGTGCAGATGAAGATGCAGATGGTGATGCAATTTCATGAATAAGACAATCAGATTCAGATACCTGAGATAAGCCGTCGGTATCATAGACCGGGCCTGTCTCACTCATATTCATCTCTTGCATGTTTGCCATCAACATTACGGCTGCATTTGCTTCAAGATCTTCCATTTCATCATCAGAGAATGCATTTTCCATAAAGTTGTGTTCTTTCTCGGTCAAAGTACCACCATCTTTTTCATCTTTCAATGCCAGAAGAAGAGCCTCCTTATGATAAGCACTGCCCATTGTCCTTGGCTTTGGGCATGCATTTTCCATATGACCATTCCCACCACAATTGTAGCATGTGATTGATGTATTTGCAATCCCTTTCCCTTTATCTGCAATCTGAGTCCTCCTCTGTGTATTACCCATGCTGTTTCTACCATTTCCTCCTGAACTGAACCTTTGACCACCAGAATTTACCATATAATTTCTAGAACCAAATCTTCCTGAAGCCCTGTTCTGAATTTCAACCCTTCCATCATTAACCACTGCTTGATTCCTTGCTTTGATGAAGACCTTAAACGATTGTTGGACCTCTTGGAGAATTTGCTGAAGGCGCGAGCGATCAATGCAAATCCCTCGTTTAAAGAGTTAAATGCATCATCTTCATCGTTGTCAACATTGGAGTACATACTATAATCAGTGTTGTCGTATGGGATAAGTTGATTATCAGAGTATTGTGAAGGTGCTTCATATGGGAAAATTTGGTTTGAAGGTTGTGGTGCAAAACCCGAATAAGGTGGTGGTGGTTGAACAAAATCCTGATTTGGTGCAAATTGAGATTGAGCCATTAAAGCAAGTGGGTTTGAAGTAGGTACTGATGAAAGTCCTCCACGAGCTGCTCGATCCTTGTTAACTTCATATTGGTGATGTTTGAGGTAATCATACAACAATCCATAAGATACGGTGTGTAGATTCTTGGATTGTCTGAAGAAAGTCACATATTTTTGCCAATCCGGTCTGAGACATCCCAGAAACTTAGAGTTCACAGCAATCTTTGGTAAAACGATGTTGTGACGATACAGATCGTTGACAATGTTGGTGAAACGATGGTAGTATGATTCCAGAGACTCCCCAGCTTCAATAGTGAAATGTGTGTATTCCATATACAACTTCAATTCCAAGTCTTCCCTATTTAACTATGTACCTTCCATGTGAAGGTGTACATGCTCCCACATAACCTTTGCTGTCTTTTGGGCATCGATGCTCCTGAAGATAGGATTTGGAATCCCTTGGAGGATGTAAGACATAGCCAACTCATTAGCCTCCTGTTGAAGAACTTGTTCTGCAGTGAGTTAAGCTAGAGGAATAGGGGTTGTTGTAGATTCTCTTGGTGGAACATGATTTGGATCTACAGGAATGGTTGTAGTAGGAGTTGGGTACGGTCCATCAATGATAACCTTCTTCAGATACTTCCCATGAGGTTTCTTCAACTCGATAAATCGAAGAAAACGACTGGACCACTGCACATAATTCCCTGGTGTTAACATCGGTGGTGTGTCCAAAGACCCTGCTTCATGTCTTAACTGTTGACTACTTATAGCTTTGCACATCTTGTTAAACCAGTGTGGTTCTCTTGAAGGAGTTTGGTAATTTTGCATCGGTTGTTGAGAGATTTGTTGTTGTGGAAGGAATTGATGTTGTTGCATTAACATGTGGTGTTGTTGATACTATTGTGGATATTGTGGTTGATATTGTTGTTGAGGATAATGTTGCTGAAATGGTAGTTGACGATACTGTTGTTGTTGTTGATTGTAGAAGTAGTTATGGTATGGTGGTTGAGACATCCTTGTGTTTTTGTTGATCGTGTAGACAATTAAGATGTGTGTTATGAGTTATGAGGTTTGGTTTTGGTTAAGTGGTGTTTTTGTTCAATTTCGATAGATTACTGTTCACAACAATTGCGATAATACTGTTCACGACAATTGCGATAAAACTGTTCACAACAATTGCGATAAGAGTCTAAATTGCGATAAGAGTCTAAATTGCGATAAGGTTTGAATTGCGACAAGATTCTAAATTGCGATAGTTCAGAGAATTGCGATAACTCCAAGAATTCCGATAGCTTCAGCAATTGCGATAGAAATTGATAATTGCGATAAGCTTTCTAATTGCGATAGAACTTGCAATTGCGATAAATTATCTTAATTGCGATAGAAAAGGAAATTTCAATAAGTTAACAGAATTGCGATAGATCTTGCAATTTAGATAGGTTATCTAAATTACAATTCTGATCACTTTCTCAAAATCTTATACAAGATATGAGAATAACCGCCAAGTCGAAGTATTTTCACAAACTTATACAAGTAAGGAAAACACTGAACTCCAATTTTGATAAAACTGTAGGCTGCTAAAATTGCGATAAACCCTTGAAGACAATTTTGATAAACCCTCTTTTTCACAATTGCGATAAACCCTCTTTTGAACCAGATTGCGATAAACCCTCTTTTCACCAAAATTCCGATAAAACGCTAAGTATTTCAGATCACTTTTCCGACTAAAAAACAATGTTCTAACGGGATTTTTTTCAGTCCTAAACGTTTAATAATACTTAAATATTATGAACGTTATAAGCTTTAACGTTTAAACTAAAATTTGATGAATTTCAAAAACTTGCAACGAGTGAAAACACTAGTGTATTTCTTCTAAATCACGAACAAATAACCACAAACCAATCGTAGCAACTAATCCAAACGTAAAACGTCTAGATAACGATTTAAACTACTTGAAAACACACAAACTAATTATCCATTGGCGTATGATACCACTTGATGGTCCCTAATATTAATATAACACAAGATCTACTCAACTAATAATCTACTAACCAATACGTACAAACTACTTAAATGAAACTAGTAAATAAAAACGAGAGATATAGAAATGAGATGAAGAGAAAGAAGGTTGATGTTTATTCACTAATAACTTGGACAAAGCTTCCGCACAATAAGAATAAAACAAACAACAAATATGACACCCTAAGCCTTCTATTTATAGGAGAGAATTAGGGCGTCATTTACATGATTGTTTCTAGAAGGATTAAACAATGCTACATGGCCCATGAGCTCCTAATGAGCCGTGGGCTTAATAACAAACATAGAGCCCATTTGAGCAACCTAATTAACGCATATGACCTAGACTTGGAAAAGAATAAAATGCGTTCCCAACACGATAGTCCAAAGTAAATCCAAATACAAGTCCAAGTGATATTCCAAGAATTTCCAAGTCTAAATTATATCCGAAAAATAGCCTTTAATGACACCTAATTTATGACACACGCATCAATAATGACAAGCAAAAATGAGGGTCATAAAAAAACTGTCATAACTTATAAAATCTGAAGTTAAATGACACGCAATTTTTTTAGTGTCATAAAATTCGTGTCAAATCTCAAATTTTTTATAAAACTTATAACCCATTCACACACGCACAACACTCCTCTTTTTTCTCTCCCTCTTCACTTTACTATAACCCTAAAATATATCTCCCTCCCTCCTCTTTTGCAGCCGCCGCTCCCCAAGAGACACCACCAACCACCACATCGCCAACCTCACCAACAAAATACCACCAAACCCACCCTTGTTTCATCACTTTGAAGGCGGATCTGTGGTTCACGCGCCCCCAAATCCCACTGCCACTATCTCGGTGTGTTTTGGAATGGTCTAAAACTATTTTACCATTTATTATAATGAAACAACATTTTTCAGGTAAGTGATTAGGATTTTATCACCAACCCAAAAGTTTGACTACTGTTTTGGTAAGCTACCATATGGTTTCTGTTCTGGTTTCAATACTTTTCAAATTTTTGGGTCAGGTTGCATAAGTGTTATGTGATAGTCACATTAACATAAACGTGAAGGTTGAGTTATGTTATATGCATAGTGCCGAGTTCGAGTTATTTACACATTTGCCACCTGTTATTTATGATTTATGGCCTTAGATCATCATCACTTGAATAATGTTATTTTTCACGGTCTTTATCAAACTAGACTCTATTTATATGAAACCTTGTATTATTCGACTAAAAACTTTCATGAAAAGATGGAAATCTCATTAGTCAGGATTACTCGATTTATGTGTTTAAATTAAAAATCTTGATAGGCTTTGGCGAGCTGTTCTTGTTTTCTGACTTCAATTCAAAAGATTGTGGATGAGTTTGAAGCTTCATCAGATAATGAACAAATTGGGGATATGCTGCTTGCTGTGTCATTGAATGCTCTATTGCAATTTACCCACAATTTAATAAAACCTTCATCCAACTTACAATTTCATTGCTGATTTTTCTGCATGTTTAAGTGCGTGTCACTGCAGATTTTTCTGCACTAAAAGGGGGTGTTTGGTTGCTGATTTTTCAGCATACAAAGGGGTGTTTGTTGTTGTTGGTCACGACCAAGAGGTTGCGGGTTCGAAACCCACTTGGGTTACTTAGTTTGTTTTGTTTTTCTTCTTCTTCCTAGCTTAATTAATAAGTTTATTGAATATGAGATTTGGATTATTTTAATTCCATTTATAATCCAACTCGTCAAGTTATTTTAATTGCATTTATTTGAAGTATCCTACCTAATTGTTGTTGAATGAATTGTGTATTTTAGAAAAAAAAAAAAAAAAAAAAAAAAAAAAAAAAAAAAAAAACTACGATACTGTTTTTTGGTGACTTATCCAAACACCTTCCTTCTGTGTTTACTTGTCATTTTTTTAGCCCGACCTCACTTTAACTAATCTTTGTGTCGCAGTTTTGCTCAACTCTTATTGTGTAATTGAATCTCTATCTGCTATGATTTTTGGTGTGTTTGTTGACTGTTGTCGCAGCCCACCCCAAAGGGATGTGATGTTACAGTCAATGTTTTAAAAACCGGTTCGAACCGGCCGGTTCGACCGGCCTCCGGCTGGTCGGCCGGTTTTTAAATCCCAGTTTTTTATAAATCTCGGTTACTGTAGCGAACCGGCCGGTTTTTCCGGTTCGACCGGCCGGTTCAACCGGTTTTGACTTTCTTTTTTTTTGATTTTTTTTTTTGATTTTTTTTGTTGGGCGGTTCGGCCGGTTCGACCGGTTCGACCGGTGACGGAAGCATGACCGGTTCGACTAAAAAACCGGTTTTTAAAACATTGGTTACAGTGCTGGCTGTTAATAAGGAACAATGCTTGTTTCTTTCAGGTTTGATGCTAAATTACCTGGTTTGACCCGCCAAATTTTGAGACCTCTAGTTACCTGGTTTCCATATTTATTTGACTTGCATGAGCAAAGCATCCAGCACTGTAGTATAGTGTCCTGTTTCAGTATTGCTAAATATTTGTTAATTTGTTGCACATAAAATTTCAAGCTGGGATAATGTTGTTTTGGCTTATGAGCCAGTTTGGGCTATTGCAACTGGAAAGGTTGCATCTCCAGCTCAGGCTCAAGAAGTAAGTTTATCCCAAATTTTTTGACATTCGATTACATTGACATAAACCTCTGCATCAGTGTATGTATGTGCAACACTGTGCTTTGTGTAGCATCACAGAAACAATTTCTGAACCTCGATGTAACAGGTACATGCTGGACTAAGGAAATGGTTTGCTGACAAGGTCAGTGCTGATGTTTCTGCTTCAACCAGGATCATCTATGGAGGTATCCATTGTCATGACCTGGTTTATCAATATGCCGCCTTGCGCAAAGTCATTAATTCACATAATTTTTTTTATGATACATAATAATTTTGTACCTATTCTTAAACTATTACTGTATAATTGAAACTTGATATTTTAATTTGGTGCCGCAGGCTGAAGCTACGTGTACAGCAGCAGAATTCCACTCCACAAAGGATGGCCGAAGTTTTAGAGGCACATTGTAAGGTACTTGAGTTGCCATATGAAAGTAACATCTTGATTAAATCTACGTGTAACTGGCTGTTTTCTTGATTACTGCATGTTAATTTGGCTCTTTTACGCGTCTATATATCTTTGTTGAGTATAATGGTAATTTAGGATATGATGCTAAGAGTTTGTACTTCTGATTTATAGGCAAGAAATCAGGACTTTGACAAGTTCTATGACTTCAGTCTCGAAGCCATTGAAGTTTTTGCGCCCACATTATGGTACTTTGACAAGTTCTATGACTTCAGTCCCGAAGCCATTAAAGTTTTTGCGCCCACATTATGGTACTTCGTGAAGAATGAGCAAATTATGTGGCAAACTTCATTTACCGGTCTTGAATTCTATATAATTTAGCGGTTGTAAACTTTTATGGTGAATTTTAGAATTTTAAAATAACTTGTGGTTGTATGAAACACATTGTTTTGATATATATGAAATTCGCTCTTTTGCTATTTGTGTATTTATTTGTATTATGAGATTAACTGTTATTTAATGTGTGGATATTAGTAATTTTATAAAAAAATATTTTTTTTTTTAAATTTGAACCATGACACGCAAAAAAGATGTCATAAAAGCGTGTCATAAATTCATGACGCGCGAAATGCGTGTCATAAAGATTTATGACGGGTCGATCAATGACACCAAAAAGTGCGTCATCTGACCCCTTTTATGACACGCAATGCGCGTCATTAAAGGCCTTTTTTCTAGTAGTGACATTATATCAGAAACGTACCAATATACAGCAATAGTTAAACAAATCAATTTCGTTAGTAGAGTACACGGTAACTAAACGTATATCACACAAGTTTAACATACATTATACTTATCAACTTTTATAATTCAACACACACTCATATGGGCTATTGAACCCATGTGCTAGACCAGCACACCCTTTAATGATCTATGGGCTTAGGCCCGTAGTTAAACCAATGCACTCTAGACTTGTTAATCCAACGTAGGAATACAAACACCTCTTGGTGTTTGTTTTTATGAACGAACCAGGGACTCACCCTATTCGGGTTCCTGATGAACCTCACCATGGAGCCACACCCTCTTGAGTGTTTGGCTCGGAAGATAGAGCAAAGACAAATACTCGTCGTGGGTATTTTCCTACCGCGACACAACTACAAACTCAAACACACCCTACGTGTGTTCTCGTTAGGCCACGCAAAACCAACACAACACAACCATCTTAGGAAATAAAAATCAAGATCCTAGTATTACCGAGACCATGGTTGGTCTCGGCTCACCCTATGTCGACACAAGATAACACAAGCATTCCCATCAAATCCGAGACACACACCGACAACACAAAAAATCTAACTCCGAGGTCCAAACAACAATAGCAGCCTCAAAAAATTAGTACGACCACATCAACTTCAACTGAAATCAATTTTAAACACGAAACTGAGTTACTAAACGGGTTTCTCAACACGAGACTGATGAACTCAAATAAGTACATTTTATTACTATCATTTATCCTATTAATTTGACTTGTTTTATTATATTATGTATGAGAATTGATACTCAATCATTTACTTTTGTAATTCTCAGTTAAAAACAAGCATTTGGTGAAACTTGGCGATTTTGGACTAATTATGGAGCAAAACAAGCAAGAAGTTAAGAGTCTACTGAAATGTACAAGATCAAGACTATTCTGCTCCAGATGCGCCGCATTATACTTCTTACATATGGCGCATCGCTATCAAGATTTCACAAGATATTATCCAAAACGGCAAAGGACATGCGCCGCATCCAAGAATGAAGATACACCGCATCTTCTGGCGGTGTACGAATATTCCTGAATATATTAATCTTGGACCCCACGCGAAGTTAAGTCAATGCGCCGCATCTACTTACTAGATGCGCCGCATCTTACCCTCAGACAGAAACTATAAATACCCCAAAGACCAGACGAATTAAGGTTCGACAGTTTTAGAAGACCGAAGACCACAGAAACCTAAGGCCGAATTCAGACGATTAGGCAGCACAAGACACACCCGAACGAAGATACAAGAGCTGTAAGAAGGTCCTGCATGTATTTAATTCATTAAGTGGTTTTGTTTTATTGTGTTAGTAAACTTTAATTCATCAGGATTGGTGGCTTGTGTAATGTGAGGAGAAAGATTGCACTCCCTTAAAATGCTTTCCCATTAATTAAAGTTTATATGTTGATGTCTTTGGTTACTACTTATTAGTGCATTGATAACCTCTGTGTTTATTAGTGGCCTGCGCATTTGACTACGGAAGAGAATGTGGCTCCCATAGTTGTTACTAAATTGATCACTTAGGAATAACTTTTAGACATAAGTAATCATTAAGGGATTTCTCGCCGATAAGATTAAGACCAACGAGAAAGGGTTAACTACATACACTTCATATAAAACTATCAATAAAACAAGTGACAATCTACTTAATCATCAGGACAGGTCTTCTTATTGTCTCGAGTATTTATCTGTGTACGTGCATGCCTATCGCTGATTCGTGCTCATTAGTTTAGTTTATTATTTAATTGCAACCAAAACGTGCCAGTCTCTCAGGTTGAACCCCCTTGCGTTAGATTAGGTTGTATAGCTAACTTAGAATATTAAAATACTGATTGGAATAACTAGATAATACGTTCCACTCTTAGTGATCGACACTCTACTTACCATTATATTCATACTGACCGGGTACACTGCTCGTTAAGTGTGTGTGTTATTGATAAGTCGGCTAAATATAAATTTAAAACTTGAGTAGGCATTAATACTGCTAAACCGCAACGACACATCGCACGCATCAAGTTTTTGGCGCCGCTGCCGGGGAGTGAATTGTTATTATCTGTTAATTTGATTAGTATTTTAATTAGGTTTTTCTTTTTAATTTTTTATTCTAACCGCTAACTGTGTTGTATATTAGGTTAATTTGCATTCATTGTATTATTTGCATATTTTTTGTTTTGTGTGTTATTTGTTTGCTTTTATTTGTGTTTATTTTGGTTTGTTTTTATTTGTTTTTATTTTTCGTATTTTCTGTGTTCTGCTATCGTTGTACTGAGCTTATTTAAACGATACGGCGCATCTGATTTCTCAGATACGGCGTATTGCGTTTAATTTTTATAAAATACAACGCGTTTAATTAATTCGATACGACGCATCTTTCCCCAAGATACGGCGTATCCTGTTTTTAATAGAAATTTTTTTAAAAGACGATAACGCCATACGACGCATCTGCTTTAGCAGATACGGCGTATCTATTATTTTAATTAAAAACAGTTTTCGAATTATTAAACAGATACGACGCATCGATCTTTGTCGATACGGCGTATCTTCTGAATCAAAAATCTTATATTTTGAAACGTAACGAAAATACGGCGCATTAACTTTTGTTAATACGACGCATTTAATTTTAATAAGTATATTGATTTTTGATAATTAAACTGATACGGCGCATTCTAAATTTCTAAGCGGCGTATCTATTTTCTGAAAAAAGTCTGATTTAATTTTAACGATTATAAGATACGGCGTATCCAACTTTTTGGATACGGCGCATCGTCTGCAGATATCAGCTATTTTTATTCTTATATCCGTTTCTATATTCATTAATTTCTCTTCTAGCGAACAAATCCTACTGATGCTTTCATGATTATTTCAGGAGGAAAATGGAAGGATTCGGAGAACTGATTGACTCCGACTTCGAAGCCAATTTTATGGATGGAATATTAGTGCAAGATATATCACTCGAACGTTACGATGGGGACTACATTGAACTTAATGACCTTGATGGACCATTAGAATCCAATGACCTGTTCATGGATGATGCGGAATCTGAGTTAGAAGAAGGAGAAATTCTGGATAGTCCAAAAGTCAACGTTATTATTACTAGGAATTACGATGAATTTGAGGGATATGATGGTTCTTGGGATTACGGTAGAAGGATCCACGCCGATTGTGCTTACAATTTGCAATTCCCATGCATGATTGGGTACAAGTGTATTGACGCCAATTTCTTTCCTATTTTGCCGATCAATGTCATGTCAAGAAGCTTTTACAATTCTATTATGAGAAATAAAGTGGAGTATAAGGGAAAGAATGTAGTTGGAGCCTTCATTAATGTCCCGATCTTCGTTGGATGTTTTACTATTGTTACTGAGTTCGCCGTTGTTGAAGACATGAATGCCTATCGTGACAGCGATATGGGTGACGTGATTGTTGGAAAACCATTCTGTAGGGAGATCACTATTAATGCAAAATGATTTGAAGGAAAGATCACCTTTCAATATGGAAGCAACGTTATCACTTATATGATGCCCCGAACTCACCCTGGGTTTAAACATGCTACTAATAGGTTCTGCTACAAATTTTCTCCATTCCTTTTTATTGGTGATGATGACATGAAGAGAGGGATAGAGTACCCATATCAAATGATGAATGGATTCTATAAAGGTGTACTTGAATTGGGGCCGGAATATATTCGTCACGATGTAATTCGCAACTACATCATGCACAAATATATGGGGACCGTGACAAGGAATAAGTGAAGAGCTGAACGTGAGTCTAACTTGAAGACTCTGAAATAAAGACAAGTGCTGACAGGGAGACAACCCGGAGAAAATTTGTATTATTCTGTTTTGTGTCGAGTCAGTCAGGCCCGCAGTAGATACGGCGCATCTCAGTCCCAAGATGTGACGCATCTCCTGCAATGGTCATATCTTACTTTATTTTTCTGCATTTTTTATGTTCGACTTTAAAACCTTTTATCAGTTTATTTTAATGCGGCGCATCCCTGGTTAAGGATGCGGCGCATCTTCTATTCTGATTCGTAATTATTCCAGGCTCGATACGGCGTATCTTCTTCCATAAGATACGGCGCATCGACTGACCTGATGATTTTCATTTTTATTTTTATGTTTTATTTTTTTCTAACTACTAATGTATTATGCAAGTTTGAACCTTTCTTAACTTAGGTGTGTTTAAAGCCTTGGTGGTATTATAGATTCCTGCATTTCCTGTGGATACATCAAATATGAAGCTTAAACATTCTAATCCACAAGAAAGATGATTTTTGCTCTTATACAAATAATGGAGGATCATACCGAGCAAATCTCAGGGGAGTTTTTCTGTTCTAATTCTTTTATTTTCCAGTTTTTAACCTTTTATACAAACAACGAGGACGTTGTTTAACTTAAGTGGGGGGATTGGAGAATTAGAACACTTAACCCTTACTTGTCCTAAACTTTTCAAAATATGCTTAAAATGTGCTTAATATATCAAAATTTAAAAATTTTTAGCATGTTTTTGTTTAAGATCTAAGTTGCATAGCTGCACACATGACGTTATTTTCAAAAATTGTGATTTTTCAAAATTCACAAATCTATGAGTGTGCCGGTGACTTGTAAACTTTAGAACTTGGCTTGTATACTATTCGAGACCACCATAATAAGTATTATTTTATAATTGGAATGGCTTGTCTAAATTGGTAAAATTCTAGGATTACACCCAAAAAGCCTATATATGTTATGTGTTATTAGCTAACTACACTGGTTAGTTAACCCCCGTATAAACCCTTTTGTTACTCTCACTTTTAGAGTAAGATACCCCTAGAAAAACACTCAGAGCCATTCCTTTCGTTTCTTACACCAATGTTTAAAATGTTTCGTTACACCCTTACACCTTAGCCTACCCTGTAGATTAAAATCCGTGGTTGGTTAATTGCTTTAGGCAAAGTGTGTTTCCTTACATTACCTGTGTTCGCGTGCGTAATTCATTATCTTTGGTAGGTCGGGAAATTGCACAATGCAATTGGAGTGAAAGTAAATATTGTATATCTTTGAGTTTATTTTTTCGTGTGTTTACTACTTTCACTATTACCGTTATTTCTGAAATCATGAAAAGTATGGAAAAATTATCCAGAATTATCATTATAGTGATGTGGTGAAATTTTACACATCTTTGTTTATCTTTGGTTAAAAAAAAAAAAAAAAAAAAAAAAAAAAAAAAAAAAAAAAAAAAATCGAAAAAAAATAGAAAAGAAAAAGAAAAAGGAAAAGTTGGATGTTTGATTTAACCAACTTATGTAAAGTTTTGTATTAAGTGGTCGATATCACCACTAGTTGTTGTATATTATATCTATGGATTGAATGGGAGTTGGCAGTTATGGAACACCAACTAAGGTTTATTCTTTGATTGAGATCTTGTTGAGTATAATTCGTGTCTACCTAAAGCGTGTGTTTCAAGTGTTAAAGCGTGAGTTATTCAGTGATATGAGTCTTATTCATGGGATGGTTGGGATAGTGATTAACCACACTTAGGATTTTAATTTATTTGTTTTGTTTATTTTTCATTTTTTAAACCAATTTATATCCCAAATATTATCCATGCCTTATATTATTCTTTATCCAAACCTTTGATTTATTGAGATTAGGGATTTGAGCAATCTTAAGTATCGTAGTCGTGGATTCGGCTATGTATTTATGATTTTGTCGCCCTTTTTGATATAATATTATTGGTGAAGATTACTTGATCCTATCTTTAGCCTGTTCGAGTTAAGGATTTGAGCAATTGCAAGTATCGTGTTCGTGGATTCGATCATGTATTTGTGATTTTGTCGCCTTTTCTGGAATTTGAGATCGATAGAGATTAAGGAGAATGATTAACCCTTAAACCTCAAAACCCTTTTTACCGCTTTAGACTTGTTATTCCTTGGCTTTAGTGGGGGAGATGTGTATACTTGCCAAGCTTATGATAGAATATTCGTCACGACTGGACGGTTAAACGATTAGATTTGCTTTTATCATGTTATTTTATTTACTTCTAATTCGTTAAGTGTTTGGTTGTGTGATTATGACAAAAATGAATACATGCTTAAATATAAAAATAAATCCTAATATCTTTTAGGATACATTTTCATAAGATTAATTCTAAGGTTTACTTGGGGACAAGTAAAGTTCAAGTGGGGGGATATTTGATGAACTCAAATAAGTACATTTTATTACTATCATTTATCCTATTAATTTGACTTGTTTTATTATATTATGTATGAGAATTGATACTTAATCGTTTACTTTTGTAATTCTCAGTTAAAAACAAGCATTTGGTGAAACTTGGCGATTTTGGACTAATTATGGAGCAAAACAAGCAAGAAGTTAAGAGTCTACTGAAATGTACAAGATCAAGACTATTCTGCTCCAGATGCGCCGCATTATACTTCTTACATACGGCGCATCGCTATCAAGATTTCACAAGATATTATCCAAAACGGCAAAGGACATGCGCCGCATCCAAGAATGAAGATACGCCGCATCTTCTGGCGGTGTACGAATATTCCTGAATATATTAATCTTGGACCCCACGCGAAGTTAAGTCAATGCGCCGCATCTACTTACTAGATGCGCCGCATCTTACCCTCAGACAGAAACTATAAATACCCCAAAGACCAAACGAATTAAGAGTTCGACAGTTTTAGAAGACCGAAGACCACAGAAACCTAAGGCCGAATTCAGACGATTAAGCAGCACAAGACACACCCGAACGAAGATACAAGAGCTGTAAGAAGGTCCTGCATGTATTTAATTCATTAAGTAGTTTTGTTTTATTGTGTTAGTAAACTTTAATTCATCAGGATTGGTGGCTTGTGTAATGTGAGGAGAAAGATTGCACTCCCTTAAAACTGCTTTCCCATCAATTAAAGTTTATATGTTGATGTCTTTGGTTACTACTTATTAGTGCATTGATAACCTCTGTGTTTATTAGTGGCCTGCGCATTTGACTACGGAAGAGAATGTGGCTCCCACGGTTGTTACTAAATTGATCACTTAGGAATGACTTTTAGACATAAGTAATCATTAAGGGATTTCTCGCCGATAAGATTATGACCAACTAGAAAGGGTTAACTACATACACTTCATATAAAACTATCAATAAAACAAGTGACAATCTACTTAATCATCAGGACAGGTCTTCTTATTGTCTCGAGTATTTATCTGTGTACGTGCATGCCTATCGCTGATTCGTGCTCATTAGTTTAGTTTATTATTTAATTGCAACCAAAACGTGCCAGTCTTTCAGGCTGAACCCCCTTGCGTTAGATTAGGTTGTATAGCTAACTTAGAATATTAAAATACTGATTGGAATAACTACATAATACGTTCCACTCTTAGTGATCGACACTCTACTTACCATTATATTCATACTGACCGGGTACACTGCTCATTAAGTGTGTGTGTTATTGATAAGTCGGCTAAATATAAATTTAAAACTTGAGTAGGCATTAATACTGCTAAACCGCAACGACACATCGCACGCATCAGAGACTAAACTATGCACCAAAAGGGTCTCGACCCGACCTGTCAAACTTAGTCGGGCTGTAACCCGACCAATATACTAAACTTACCACCGATACCTCAACTGACGAAATGAAAGTGGCAACCAAATTCACAACCGAACCCTTACAGGTTTATCGCTTAACCAGTGACCAACAAAATCCAGAAATCACCATATCAGTCAAACCTTACCACAAACACAGGTTTTATACCACACGAAATTAGTTCCAAAACATGTTTTTAATTCATTTTATAGCCACAAAAAGTTTGTAAAAACCTTTGTAATCCAATATTAATCCACGAAAATAATAACAACAATAACTATAATCGGTTTTAATCCAAAGATAATAAACAACCACGTTATTCTCGGTTTACCATGTCGAGAAAAGGGAGAGACGAGGGGGGGGGAAGGCGGCGGTGGTGGGGGCTGTGGTGATGGTGACAACCTTTGGACCAAAACGGTATCTTGAAATAAACCTTCGATCTACACTCGTATGGCTACAAAATGGTGTCGCCAAAAACTTCGCCGGAAAATCTTTAGGATATCGAGAGAGACAGGAAAGAGATAGGAGTGTGATGGTTAGGGGTTGATAGTGGCTGTGTTGAATGGCAGCAGCGTGGTGTAGAAAAGGGGGGGTTGGTCGGAACTGTGGCCCGAGGGGGGGGGCTGCCGGATTTTAGAAGGTATAATAAACCCTAGAAATGTTATTAGGATTGTGGAAAACTAGAAGAGGGTTGAATACTTTTTACCGTTTTTAACTTTAATTCACTTTGTGACTTATTGTGATTTCAAAGTAATTGCATACAAACAAGTAATATAAGTAAGTAAGTAGAGAAAAGAAAAATCAAGCCACAACACGGAGATTTATAGTGGTTCGGCTACAAGGACTCTCTTCCTTACCCTACTCCATTCCTCGAGCCTCTAACTCGAGAGTTTTTCTTCACTAAGAAACAAACTCCCTTCTCGGCGGAGAAAACCTTAATACACGTCGCTTACACCTTTTTCCGGTACAAAGCTAAATACCGAGTTCTACTTCAAGGAAGAACCAACCTAACGTCGCCTATACAACTACCGACACTAAGCTAGATGTCGAGTTCTTTACAAAAGTACAACCACTCATGTTTACTCTATGTGTTTTGAGGACTAAAACACTAACCGGACTCTACTGAATGAATGTTATAACAATGATGTGTAAACTCTAACTAATCACACAGTATCTAATTTTCAAGACTTGCAACAGTATGTTGATGCTTGTTGATACTTGATCTCTTATGCTACAAAAAGGAAGATCACTAAGAATGAAATGAATGATATGGGTTAGTAATGTATAAATGAATGAATGTCTAATTTATGCAATGTAAGTGATGAGTGAGCCTGAATGATCAGCTTGCTATTTATAGGCAAAGCTAATCAACAGGGCACAGATTTGGCGGATCCAAATTCTGGGATCCGCCAGTTATGGTGTTTGGTTCCGCGGGAACCAGACAACTAAGATATTTCCATATCTTTCCATATTGATGAACTCAAATAAGTACATTTTATTACCGTCATTTATCCTATTTATTTGACTTGTTTTATTATATTATCTGTGAGAATTGATACTTAATCGTTTACTTTTGTAATTCTCAGTTAAAAACAAGCATTTGGTGAAACTTGGCGATTTTGGACTAATTATGGAGCAAAACAAGCAAGAAGATAAGAGTCTACTGAAATGTACAAGATCAAGACATTCTGCTCCAGATACGCCGCATCTTGCTTATTACATACGGCGCATCACTATCAAGATTTCACAAGATACGATCCAAGACAGCAAGGACATGCGCCGCATCTGAGAATGGAGTTACGCCGCATCTTCTGGCGGTGTACGAATATTCCTGAATATATTAATCTTGGACCCCACGCGAAGTTAAGTCAATGCGCCGCATCTACTTATTAGATGCGCCGCATCTTACCCTCAGACAGAAACTATAAATACCCCAAGACCAGACGAATTTAAGGGACATAATACATACGAAGTACGAAGACCACAGAAACCTAAGGCCGAATTCAGACGATTAGGCAGCACAAGACACACCCGAACGAAGATACAAGAGTTGTAAGAAGGTCCTGCATGTATTTAATTCATTAAGTAGTTTTGTTTTATTGTGTTAGTAAACTTTAATTCATCAGGATTGGTGGCTTGTGTAATGTGAGGAGAAAGATTGCACTCCCTTAAAACTGCTTTCCCATTAATTAAAGTTTATATGTTGATGTCTTTGGTTACTACTTATTAGTGCATTGATAACCTCTGTGTTTATTAGTGGCCTGCGCAATTGACTACGGAAGAGAATGTGGCTCCCACGGTTGTTACTAAATTGATCACTTAGGAATGACTTTTAGACATAAGTAATCATTAAGGGATTTCTCGCCGATAAGATTAGGACCAACGAGAAAGGGTTAATTACATACACTTCATATAAAACTATCAATAAAACAAGTGACTATCTACTTAATCATCAGGACAGGTCTTCTTATTGTCTCGAGTATTTATCTGTGTACGTGCATGCCTATCGCTGATTCGTGCTCATTAGTTTAGTTTATTATTTAATTGCAACCAAAACGTGCCAGTCTCTCAGGCTGAACCCCCTTGCGTTAGATTAGGTTGTATAGTTAACTTAGAATATTAAAATACAGATTAGAATGACTAGATAATACATTCCACTCTTAGTGATCGACACTCTACTTACCATTATATTCATACAGACCGGGTACACTGCTCGTTAAGTGTGTGTGTTATTGATAAGTCGGCTAAATATAAATTTAAAACTTGAGTAGGCATTAATACTGCTAAACCGCAATGACACATCACGCGCATCACATATCTTGCACAATCTTTCCATATCTTCCAAAGTCAATTCTTTAGCTTGAAGATCTATACAATATATCACCTAAATCCTCAAGATATCCTAAAGATATCAAAATGAGGTATGCCATTATGTCATGTTTAATATTTCTAATTTAAGAAAATAAAAGTAAAACATGTAAATATAAAATGTATATATGCAATGTGAATCCTAGCGATCATGTAATGTGTAAATGTGTTTTAAAAGACTTGTTACTATAAATGTAAAAGACTTTAACTTATATTTATGCTTTGCTAAAGATAAACCTTATTATTGTCATTAACAAAATAAAGCAAAGATCGTAAAATATAAATAACGTTTTTAGGACGATATTTGTATTAACAATCTCCCCCTTTTTGTTGATGACAAAACATAAAGTTTATTTTTAAGCAATGGAATAATTAAAGTGAAAGTCTTTTAAAAATATAGATTAAGTTAGTTTTATGCAAGTTTTGAAAACTATTTTATGCATAAAAATATGTACTGTGATGTAAAAAAAATGTACTGTCATGATCACAGTGATGTATAAACTTAATCCTATCTCCCCTTTTTTGTCGAAACAAAAAGAAGATATGCGTAGTGGAATGTGGTGAACATTTCTTGGTTATTACTCCCCCTAAATTGGAGTACCAAGATTGTTTCAATGATTTTAAGAACTTTAAAGCTCCCCCTTGGATTATACTCCCCCTAATTGGAGTGTCAAAGTTATGATGCATGATCCTACAAAACAAATGGTTAGAATAAGATAAGATTCCCCTCGATGTATACTCCCCATTGCTAGGGTACCAATGTCTACGTTTCAAGGATGAGAAATGCTACAAAATAATGAGTTAGTATAAAATATACTCCCCCTTGATCTATACTCCCCGTTGCTAGGGTACCAACGTATATGATTCAAGGTTGAGAAAAGCTACAAAACAAAGGTTAGTTGTGAATCAATCCAACCAAGTAGCATAATGAATATGTATAGGTCAACCAAACATGATAGTTCAACCCATTTGACTTTAAAAAGTCAAAATAAGTGTCTGATCAAAAATGCACCTAAGTACAAGTGGTCAAATGATTATGAGAATTCAAACTAACCATACAATAAAGTTAGTGAATCAAACAAACCAAGATATTATGCCAAATAGTGATCACCCATAAGCATAAATATAGCATTCATTACTTGAAAATTGTTTGTGACATAAGTCACAAACCATGATGTTACATAAAAAGAAAAAGTTCCTAAAAATAGAGAATTCCTAAAACAATCCTATGAAATCCTGTAAAAGGAGACTAGGAAGAAACTAAAAATTGCCTATTGCGGAGGATGAGAGATTGCATTTAGGCGTTCGAGAATATGGTTCAAAATGAACCTCATCTCGTTTTGAAGCTCATGGACCAAGATGTTGGTCCTTTGAGCCAAATGAGCCGTTCTTTCGCACATGGAGCAATCATGCCTTGGAAAGTTGGAAGGAAGAGTAGGCTCATTGTTTTGTGGTGGAGGTGGTGGTTGGTTGTTTGTTGGTGGTGGTGGTTGGTTGTTTGATGATGGTGGTGGTTGGTTGTTTGATGATGGAGGGGTTATGGAGTTGAGCAAGATGGATTGAAGATCCATGGCTTCACCAAGGCAGGAATCCACCATATTGGAGAGAGCATAGAGGCGGGTGAGCTCCTCATTGATCTCCTCATGGGTTTGTGGTTTATTGATCCACATTGCCTCATCAATGGCAATAAGTGTGGATGTTGGTGAGAGGGGTTGTTGTTGGGAATTAAATATTCTGAATATTAGTATTGGGAATTACAAGTTCACAAAGTCAGTACTGCTGAGAAGAATATACTAACAGTTCCTACTGCTAGTGTATATCTAAAGCCTCTCAAGTTATAACTAACAGTACTAACTGAAGTTAGTACTGCTAGTACAAAGAAGGTACTGCTGGTGTAACTTATACTACTGCTGGATGGATAAGTGTCACGTTTACTACTGCTGGTTGGATAAGTATAAAAAGATATTTGTGTATAAAAGTCAAGTATATACTGTAGATAATATCTTTGATTTGTAGTCAGTCAAACAAGTTGTAAACATAGATACATGTTGTATCTTAGCTACTGACACACTCAACATAAGCTAGCAAGTAGTTCGACAAGACTTATCATAATTGTAATGATCTCCTTTGTTTGTATAAAAGGGAGATCTTAGACTAGATATTGTGTGACTTAGATTTGTGCCAAAAATAGAACTTGAATATCTGTTAAGAGAAAAGAACAAACACAACAATATCACAAGTCATAGAAACATTAAGATTCAAGGTTTGTAACCCTAGTGATAGTGAAGATCACTCGTATTATTTTGAATAATATTGAATCGTTTGGTGATGAACTTTCTTTGTTCATTGTTCAATAACAAACATAATTGTTCCATTTCCATAACCAAATAACCTTTTAAGTGTGGTTAAGTAGATTTCGCATACTTAATCATATTAACTCAAAGTATCACATACACAAAGTTACAAAGGACTAACATCCTATTAGGTGTATCGAATCCCTCTCAATTGGTATCAGAGCAAGGCTGATATCTTTGATTTAGAAGAAGAAGAAGAAGAAATGGACGTTGAATCTATTCAGACCAATGTTGCTGCAAAATTACCCATGCTCAAACAAAATGAGTTTAAGATGTGGAGGCTGAGAATAGAGCAGTATTTCCAAGTGCAAGACTATGCACTTTGGGAAATTATTGAAGATGAAAACTCTTACCAGCCTACAACCACTACATCAACAGTGGAAGGCAAAGTGGTGACAACTCTGCAGCTCCACCCAACATCTGCAGAAGACAGAATAAAGAAGAAAAATGACCTAAAGGCAAGAAGCATGCTGATGATGACCATTCCCAATGATCAACTTTTAAACTTCAGCAAGTTCAAAGATGCCAAGTCATTATTTGAAGCTATTGTTTCCAGGTATGGTGGAAATGAAGCCACCAAGAAAACCCACAAGACTCTGCTCAAGCAGCAGTTTGAAAACTTCTCCTCTACTAACAATGAATCTCTTGACCACATGCTTAATAGGCTTCAGAATATTGTGAGCCAACTTGCTATTCTTGGGGTTGAAATACCTCAAGAAGATTTAAACTCAAAATTTCTGAGAAGCTTACCAGAAGAGTGGGCTATACATGTTGTTGTCTGGAAGAACAAGCCAGACCTTGACACCATGGAACTAATAGACTTGTATAGCAACTTTAAGATTGTAGAACAAGATCTGAAGAAAAATGGAGGTACTAGTTCTAATACTAGGAACATGACATTTATGTCATCTCCTAGTACCTCAAATCCAAGTGAAGAGGTTAAGGTTGTTGATGGTGTTGGTGTTGCTAGTTCATCGAGCAGTACCATGGGTATTTTGGATGAGAAGACTTGTTGTGCTTTTCTAACAAGTCGAAATGATGGGTCCATGCTCACTTATGATGACCTCCAAGAGATCAATGATGATGATCTGGAGGAAATGGACCTAAAATGGAAAATTTCTCTTCTTAGCATGAGGGCTAAGAAGTTCTATCAAAGGACGGGGAAGAAGCTCACAATCAGCAATAATGATACTGCTGGTTTTGATAAGTCAAAGATAGAATGCTATAACTGCCACATGATGGGGCACTTCTCAAGAGAATGTAGAAGGCCAAGGCAGCAAGATAGCAAGAATAGAGGTTTTTGAAGCAAATCCAAAACAGGGGAGGTTTCTGAGCCAAACTCAAAAGCTATGGTAGCTATTGATGGGCTAGGTTTTGATTGGAGTTTCATGGCTAATGAAGAAGAAGATTCTTCACAGATGGCACTCATGACTTTCTCTACTGAGGTACAAAATCATAAAGTTTGTTCTAATACTTGCACATCTCTTTCAGAACTACAAACTTTAATAAAACATTATGATGACCAAAAGAAAGTCTTAAGCAAAACTCAACAAGACTTAGTAGATTATAAATGTGATTTAGAATCCCTAGAGAAGCAGATCATTCACTACAAACAAAATGAATTTGCTTTTTCTGATGACAAAGCTCTTCTTAGACAAGACATATTCTTTAGAGATGTTGAAATTAAGCTTTTGAGAGAGGATTATGATAGGATCAAAAAGGAAAATGGAAACATTCACTTGACTGTAGAAACACTAGAACATGCTTCTAGAGGTGTAACCAACATGATTGAATGTCCAGTGATTAATAGAGCTAAGTCAGGGTTAGGATATAATGCTTTCCCACCCTCTTACAGAGGAATCCCTAAACCCCCAGGGATTGACCTAGAGCATTTAGGCTTAGCTGAATTTCAACAACCTGAGCTACAATATGGTGTTCGGCCAAAAACAAAGTTAGTTGTTGATGAACCTAAGAAAGTAAGTGAAAGTTTAAGTAAAACTTCACTTCCTGAGGACAAGGTGTCCTCTGATAGAAGATCAGATAGAGTAGTCATTGAGGACTGGATATCTGATGATGATGAAGATGAACAAGTTATGTCTAAACCTGAAGTTGTTAAGAAAGCAGGAACAAGTGTTCCTAAAGTGGTCAAAATAGATGCTGTTAGGCCTAAATCTAATATTAAACATGTTAGGCAACCAGTTAAATATTGTGAACAATATAGAGCCACTAACAAGCCTAGAGGAAACCAAAGAAATTGGAATGACCTCAAGTCTCACCAATTAGGTGATCACTTTGCCTTTTATAACAAAGCTTGTTACACTTGCGGTAGTTTTGATCATCTTGCTGCTTTCTGTAACCAATGGGTATCTGGGTATACAAACAATAGAGTGAACTTAAAAAGGCATACTTCTCAAATTCACTTTCACTATAATTCTAATAGAACAAAACCCAGAGCAGTTTCAAAAGCAGTTCATACTGCTAAACCATTTATGACTGTTTTCCCAAAACAAATAGTTAAAGATGCAAAAACAACTTATAATCATGCATCTAGAACTGTTAAAAGGCCCATTCAAACAAAAGCAGTTGTCCAAAAACAAGTTTGGAAACCAAAGGGAACAACTACAAAGCTAGCAGTTTCTACTGCTAAGTATGTAGTTCATACTGCTGCTTGGAAAAACAGGGCAAATGTTGTTAAGGCATCAGCATGTTGGGTTTGGAGACAAACTAAACCCAATGGTGCATCAACCATTCTTAAGAGATTAAATTACATTGATGCACGAGGCAGATCCAAGTCAGTAATGGCTTGGGTCCCCAAAGGAAACTAATATTCCTCATTTTTGTGCAGGAACATTCAACTGATAAACAAGAGGATCAAGGATACTCAGATAGTGGATGTTCAAGGCACATGACTGGCAACATGTCTTATCTCTTAGATTTTCAATCAATAAATGGAGGATATGTTACCTTTGGAGGAGGTATTGGTGGCAAAATTTCCGGTAAAGGTACAATTAAAACTGGAAATTTAGATTTTGAAGATGTGTATTATGTACAAGAGCTTAAGTATAATCTTTTTAGTGTCTCACAAATGTGTGAAAAAAAGAACAAAGTTCTTTTTACTGACACTGAATCTCTTGTACTTTCTTCTAATTTTAAGATGCGTGATGAAAGTCAAGTACTTCTTAGAATTCCAAGAAAGGGCAACATGTACAGTGTTGATATGAAGAACATTGTTCCTAAAAAGGTTTTAACTTGTCTTGTTGCAAAGGCCTCGTTGGATGAATCAATGAAATGGCAAAGGAGGCTTGGTCACATAAATTTCAAAACCATAAATCAAATTGTTAAGAATGGTTTGGTAAGAGGTTTACCTCAAAAACGATTTGAAAAAGACCAAACATGCATTGCTTGTCTTAAAGGCAAACAACACAAAGCCACTTGTAAGCCTAAAATTTTTAACTCTATTGATCAATCATTGTTTATGCTTCATATGGACTTATTTGGACCTACTTCTGTAAGTAGTATGATGCATAAAAGATATTGTCTAGTTATTACTGATGACTATAGTAGATTTACATGGGTTTTCTTTTTAGGTTCTAAGGATGAAACTTCTAGCATTCTTAAGACATTCATTACACAGATAGAAAACCAAGTAGACGAGAAAGTAAAAGTCATTAGATGTGATAATGGGACAGAGTTTAAAAATAGAGTTATGGATGACTTCTGCAAGGAAAAAGGTATTAGGAGAAAGTTTAGTGTAGTTAGAACTCCTCAGCAGAATGGAGTAGCAGAAAGGAGAAATAGAACACTTATAGAAGCTGCTAGAACCATGTTAGCCGACTCTAAGTTGCCTATCACTTTTTTGGCTGAAGCAGTTAATACTGCTTGCTATGTCCAGAATAGGGTTTTGGTTGTAAAATCTCACAATAAGACATCATATGAGCTTTTTAGAGGTAGAACTCCTGCAACAGGATTTCTTAGACCTTTTGGATGTCATGTGACAATTCTGAATACCTTAGACCATCTTGGAAAGTTTGATGGTAAAGTAGATGAAGGATTCTTAGTTGGATATTCTCTTAATAGCAAAGCTTTTAAAGTATACAACTCAAGAACTAGAAGAGTAGAGGAGAACTTGCATGTGGAGTTTTTAGAGAATAAATCCAATGTAGCAGGTCAAGGTCCCAATTGGCTATTTGATCTTGAGATACGAACCCATTCTATGAATTATGTGCCTGTTGTTGCAGAAACTAATTATTTTTCAGGCTCACAAACAACAAATGAGGCGGGGTTAGACAAGGAGTCAAATCAAGATCATGTATGGATGCCAATAAGTACCAGTGTGGCTTCAACTTCAACAAATGATGAACCTTCTTCTGATGAAGCAAAAGAAGGGATTGAAGATGAAAACAAGGAAGATGAACAAGAAGAACAAGGTAGCAGTACAATTATTATTCCTACTGCTGAGCCAAAAGTTCCTACTGCTGAGACAGAGCAAGATACTGCTAGGCCAAATGTTTCTACTGCTGGCCCATCAGTCTCAACTGAAGTAGATTTCTCAGAAGAAGAGGTGGATTTCAATAATCTCCCACCTAACTATCATGTTCCTACAACACCACACACAAGGATTCACAAAGTCCACTCCCTGGACAATGTAATTGGGGATGTACAATCAGGGGTGAAGACAAGATAACAACTGATGTCTTCAGACCAACAAGGGCTTCTTGATGCCCTTTATGCTTCAAAGCAGCATGAGTTTTCAAACTCTTGCTTGTTTGTATATTTTCTATCACAATCAGAACCAAAGAATGTTCTTAAAGCCCTAGATGATTCAAGCTGGGTAGAAGCTATGCAAGAAGAGCTTCTTTAGTTCAGGATTCAGAAGGTATGGGTGCTAGTTGATTTACCCAAGGATGTAAGGGTAATTGGCACTAGATGGGTTTTTAGAAATAAAAGGGATGAAAGGGGCATAGTGATTAGGAATAAGGCTAGATTAGTAGCCCAAGGGTACACACAAGAAGAAGGGATAGATTATGAAGAGGTTTTTGCTCCAGTAGCAAGGATTGAAGCCATTAGCTTATTTTTGGCTTATGCTTCATTTATGGGCTTCACAGTTTATCAAATGGATGTCAAGAGTGCTTTTCTATATGGTACTATTGAAGAAGAGGTGTATGTCTCACAACCTCTAGGGTTCATTGATCCTGACCATCCAGAAAAAGTGTACAAGATAGTTAAGGCTCTTTATGGCCTTCATCAGGCACCAAGAGCATGGTATGAAACACTAGCTTCCTACTTATTAGAAAATGGATTTCAAAGAGGCAAGATAGATCAGACATTATTCATCAAGAAGCAGAAGAATGATCTTTTGTTAGTTCAGGTGTATGTGGATGATATCATCTTTGGATCTACAAGGAAGGAGATGTGTTTGGAGTTTGAGAAGTTTATGCATCATAAGTTTCAGATGAGTTCCATGGGGGAACTTATATTCTTTTTGGGTCTGCAAGTTAAACAATCTAGTGAAGGCATATTTATTAGTCAAGATAAATATGTTGCAGAGATACATAGAAAATTTCAATTTGCTGATTCAAAAGTAGCAAGCACACCAATGGACTCTGAGAAGCCACTTTTTAAAGATTTAGATGGAGACAATGTAGATGTGCACACATACAGATCTATGATAGGTTCTTTGATGTATCTCACATCATCAAGACCTGATATCATGTTCTCTGTTTGTGTTTGTGCAAGATTTCAAGTAACTCCAAAGGTTTCTCATTTAACAGCAGTCAAGAGGATTTTTAGATATCTCAAGGGTCAACCTAGGTTGGGTCTATGGTATTCAAGGGAATCACCTTTTGACTTGGTAGCATTTCCAGATAGTGATTATGCAGGTGCTAGCTTGGACAGAAAGTCAACAACTGGAGGATGTCAATTCCTTGGGTGTAGACTTATCTCATGGCAGTGTAAAAAGCAAATAATTGTGGCTACTTCAACAACTGAAGCTGAATATGTAGTTGTTGCAAGTTGCTGTGGTCAAGTCCTATGGCTTCAAAACCAACTTCTTGACTATGGGTACAATTTCATGAACACTGTCATACATATTGATAATAGTAGTACAATTTGCATAATTAAAAATCCAGTGCAACATTCTAAAACAAAACACATTGAAATAAGACATCATTTTATTAGAGATTGCAATGAGAAAAAGTTGATTCAAGTTCTTAAAATTGATTATGATCACAACTTTGCAGATCTTCTTACAAAAGCTTTTGATGTTGGATGGTTTCAATACTTGGTAGCAAGTATTGGAATGCTTAATCCTCAATGATTTTAACCTCTGTGTTATTTTTGTTTGTACTGCTAGCTTTGCAAATTGGTACTGTTATTGAAAAGTTTGTACTGCTAGTACAAATTTTGATTGTTCAGTTCATACTGTTAGTCATACTATGATACTGCTATAAGACATATGCTTTGCATTTTGTTTCTTGGTTTTGGACTAACATTTTCAGGTATGGACATTGAGCACAAAAGAAGTTTCAAGTGAAATGGAAGCAGCAGAATGATTCTAGTTGCTAAAATAATAGGTTTATGATGGAGTGAATTTGGGGATTCTTAACAAAGGTTTACACCTAAGTTAATTTAATTCTTTAAAACTTCTTTCTTGAAACCTAGTTATCATGTTTCACATTGACTTGATGGCTCAGTTGGTCAGATAGTAACTGACTCAACTCACTTTCTATCATTTTATACTTTTAAGTATAATGAGCAAGTCTAAGGACATCTGATAGAAAGAACAGCTAGCAAAAGTGAATCTAATACTTGTGTTAGAGGCAACAATTGCTATGAGCTGGAAACCCTGTCAAGAAAGCCTTTTGAATAGGTTTATCTTTACACAGGCAGTTATTTATAACTGAAAATATTGGTTCTCACACAACCAGATGTTACTTTAAACCGAATTTTTGATTAAGTGTCTGTTACACACTTAATCCCTTCAAAATGGTTGTAAGCAGTATGATTTTTCATCATAAAATCATATTCATATTGCTAAGTCAAAAGTTCTTTAAAAGGATTTTCAAAGTGGCTCAGAATAAACATCAAATGATGGATAATGAGTCAATGCCTCATGAATCACCTCTCGTAGGAGTTAACACACCTAGAAGTGATGAGGGCATCAATTAAACTTTTAAGGAATTGATGGCTTCATGTACAACATTGTCTGAAAACATGTTCTAATTGGTAGATCAGATGATGGTGAGAGATCTTCCAAACAGGGGAGGAAATGATAAATCTCAGGGGAGGAAACTCAAACATTTTGGTACATGGTGAGAGATTATCCAATAAGGGAAAAAGAAAAGGCTGTGTATGCTCAGAATCAGGGGAGGAAACTCAAATTGATCAAGTTAAAGAAAAGACAAGAGCATACAAGATGATGATGTCAACTTTTTGAGAAGCTAACATGTCTTATTATTCAGCAAATAATAAGAACAAGCATTCAGTTGATGGATGCTGGGAATAAGCTTTTTCAGTTGATGGATACTGGGAATAAGCTCTTCAAATGAAGAAAGTTCAAATGAAGATTCTGGAGTATTATATATATTTACAAGGGATGAAGCATTTAAATGGAGAAAGTTCTATCTAGGAGCTTTCAGTTTCAATTTCAGTTCACCACGTTTGTTCATCATTTGCAAAGGCATGCTAGAAGATGATTTCACTTGTTGAAACAAGCATCCAAGATACACAGAACCATTGCCTCTTATAATTCCTCCATCCAAGGAAATTGCACCATCTTTTATTCAAGATACTGCTATTGTTCAAGACAAAGAAGATGATATTATTGCTGAAAGAGATTCACAGAAAGCAGATAAGTTAGACAGAATAATCTTGAAGAACAAATGAAAGCTCAGATCAAGAGTCTGACTATGAAGTGTTTGAAAGATCCTCACAATCAAAATTTAATTCAGAAGAAATATGTTGATTAGGGAATCACATGTTTAGGGGAGGATTGTTGGGAATTAAATATTCTGAAGATTAGTATTGGGAATTACAAGTTTAAAAAGTTAGTACTGCTGAGAAGAATATACTAACAGTTCCTACTGCTAGTGTATATCTAAAGCCTCTCAAGTTATAACTAACAGTACTAACTGAAGTTAGTACTGCTAGTACAAAGAAAGTACTGCTGGTTGATAATACTGCTGGTGTAACTTATACTACTGCTGGATGGATAAGTGTCACGTTTACTACTGCTGGTTGGATAAGTATAAAAAGATATTTGTGTATAAAAGTCAAGTATATACGGTAGATAATATCTTTGATTTGTAGTCAGTCAAACGAGTTGTAAACATAGATGCATGTTGTATCTTAGCTACTGACACACTCAACATAAGCTAGCAAGTAGTTCAACAAGACTTATCATAATTGTAATGATCTCCTTTGTTTGTATAAAAGGGAGATCTTAGACTAGATATTGTGTGACTTAGATTTGTGCCAAAAATATAAATTGAATATTTGTTAAGAGAAAAGAACAAACACAACAATATTACAAGTCATAGAAACATTAAGATTCAAGATAGTGAAGATCACTCGTATTATTTTGAATAATATTGAATCGTTTGGTGATAAACTTTCTTTGTTCATTGTTCAATAACAAACATAACTGTTCCATTTCCATAACCAAATAACCTTTTAAGTGTGGTTAAGTAGATTCCACATACTTAATCATATTAACTCAAAGTATCACATATACAAAGTTACAAAGGACTAACATCCTATTAGGGGTATCGAATCCCTCTCAGTTGTGTTTGTGGTTGAGGTGGTGGTAGATCATGGTAGAGAGGACCATGTATATCCTGATAAATGGGATGAAAGAGCAAAGGTACTTGACCTTCAAAGGTCATAGGAGGAGGATTGGTGGACCTTGGTGGAAGGTCTTCCAAATCATCCAAATATGGATGAGGTGATGAAGGTGGTGTTCTAAACAATTCTAGGGGCTGAAGTTGTGGTGAATGTAGTGGTGAAGGTGATCTAGTAGGCTGTGATGGAGCGGGTAGTGGTGTGGTTGCTACAAGGGTGATTGTTGGAGGTGGTGTGTTGATGATGGTGTTAGGTGGTGTTGGAGTAGTAAGGTTGAGAAAATTCTCATTGGCTATTGGTGAGGATATGTTAAGTGGAGATGACTCCTCTGATGATGAATTGGCTAAGTTTACGAAGCAACAAGGACGGACACTCATACGAGTTGTCCTTCTTGCGGTTCTACTTGTGGATGAGTTACTTGATTTTGTAATTTGGAAAGTGAGAAGAGTTGCTCTAAAGTACAGGAATGATAGTTAGTGATAATGGTGAGTGAGTGAGTTGTGATGATCCTGATCTTTCAAATTTATAGACAGTAAGAGGTATTGAAAGTTGTGTTTGGATTTGATGTTAATCCATTGAAGAATGGAGGTTCCTAATGATTTGGAACAAAAAATTGTGCTAGTCACATCATCTAAGTCAACCCATAGAGATGAAGTTGAGTGAAAGGTTGTAGATATGCAGTAAATGCAAGGCTTGAGTGGGAAATCCATTGATGTGATGTTCCTATGGATTGCAAGGAACCAATTTGAGGGTTCCTTGTTTGTTACAGAAAGGTAACTCACATGGAAATTTTGAATTTTTAAATTTTGGTGGGAAATTGATTTTTTATGATTCTAAGTGTTCCTAAAACATCCTAATGTTCCTAATGATCAATAGAATAAACCTAAGAACTAGAATCAATAATCTAAGGATCGGGATTAGTCGGGAATTTTGAAAAAGTTACTGTTAGATACGGCAGATCCAATCAATAACTAGTGCGGAACCAAAATTTTGGTTCCGCGGAATCCGCGGTTCGTATTTTGGCGGAGCCAAAGATTTCAACTGACGGAACCCAGAATTTGGTTCCGCCAAATCCGCCATTCAGAAGTGCTAATTTAAACAGAAAGATTGTCAAATTTTGCGTTACCCGCTCAAATCCTGGAAATTCTCCTAAAACATATGTAACTACTAATATGTGATAGAATAAAACTAAAAACACGAGTTCTAACACATGTTTGCACATAGATTAATTCGATGATAATAACTTACCATAAAAGTGGTTAAGCCAAACGGTGACTTAAACATGGAAAATCGATAACAACACGTGTTATCATCCTGCAATCTTGAGTTAGTTCACATACAAGTTAAGTACAAGCATAATATCCTAAGAAACACATAAGTTCAACACATCAATGTTTGAATAAGTCTAATACTAAACACTCCCAACACTTTACTTCTTGCTCATCTTCTTGTGGAGCTTCATTACCCATCGTCCAAGATTCTTTATCATACCATTTGTTTGTCTAAATTGAGCTGATTCGTTCGGGATAGGAGGAAGTTGTGAAAACTCATTTTATACCGCATGTCTAACTTAACTAAGAACGAGTTTACTTGATCGTTTATGGGCTCTAGGGTTTTAAGCCTTTGACCTAGGATTTCTACGTTTAAAGAACAATGATAATATTGGCGGAATATTCAATGAACGAATACAATACTATCACAACAAGGTTTTTTCAAACTTCACCGTTTGTTTATTCCAACTAAGCCCCAATGTTACATGATCAATATAACACGATTACTATCTAATCAGGGATCGAAGATCCTTGAGGCTAAACAAACCTAAACAACATCATACCCCATGTCCAATGTTCATCAGACCCCATGTCTGATGTTCACACACACACTCTTACTTGGTGTTTAATTTCTTAGCATACTAAGAACTATTTTGCTCTCTATTAAACACACCTTTTATCTAAGGGTATGATCTCCCTTTTATAGTAAAGGAGATCATTTACAAATTGATAAGCCTAGTCATCTTTTTGCTTGCTCAAATATCTAGATATTATTTTCAGTATATGAATGACTCATATAAATAATATCTTCTTCGTTCTTATCCATCTAGCAGCAGGATGACTCACCGATCAGCAGCAGCTTGGTAACACTAGCAGTACCTTGTTTGTACTAGCAGTACCTTTGAATCAACTAGCAGTACCTTTGCTCTACCCGTACCTTCTGGCAGTACCTTTTTGTACCAGCAGTACCTTCACTTGTAGTAGCAGTACCTTGCTTTGAACCAGCAGTACCTTGAAATACAATAGCAGCAGGTTGATTTGAACTAGCAGCAGGTTGATTTGAACTAGCAGCAATCATTTACATTACCAGCAGCATCCACTTAGCATATTTTGCTTATCATTTCAGCATTCTTCATGTTTCATTCTTCTTTGTTTTTGTATCATCAAATCTATGAAAATATAATTGCCAACAATCTTCCCTTATTTGATGATTACAAAACAAAAATATTCTTGTACGAATTTCCCTAGACGAAGTAGAGAAATTGAGATAACTAAATCTCACCATACTTACTTCCCCTTAATCTATGCTATCCACCACGTCTCTTCCCCTTTTTGTTATCAACAAATAGGAAATTTACGAATATGATCTTTACAATTACAAACTAATATTACAAATCCAATCTATCCTTCTAATATCTCAAATTACCCTCCATTAAGCTTTCCGCACTAAAAATGAACTTGAGACATCAAAATTTTAAACCATCAGTAGCAATACTAATCAACAATAATGAGAATCAATAACTTTCCCTGTGGTGATGCACATATAATTGAATGGTTATACATCTGAACATTTAAGCTTCCCATGAAACCCATATGTTAACCATTCGAATCTTCCCCTATTTGTGTGTAGCAGAAGAAACTTCTATTTGAACGCCATTAAACCTTAATGAGCAAACAACCAGATCGTCCTTCTTTTTTTTTTTTTTTTTAAGTGTTTGGACGACGCTTTTTAGACTTTAGTGACACTTTTTAGAGTCACTAACCTATTTTATGCTCCATGATCAACAAATTATTAATATTGATCAATATAAGGGTTATCAAATAAACCATATTTGACTTTCATATAGAAACACGAAAAATTCGAACTTTAGAAACACCTCTGCAGCAGTTTTCAAAAATCCAATGGTTAACGAAGGAGTTAACGCCCTTTGAAAACAGCCCTGCAGTGAGTTACGAAAATACGAACCAGTTTCGAATTTTTCTTGTTTTTCTGCATTCTTTGACAAATCAGACCTTATTACATCCTAGACTCAGAGCCCCCTCCCCCCCCCCCCCCCCCCCCCCCGCTCTGATACCAACTGTGAAAACTCGTTTTATACCGCATGTCTAACTTAACTAACAACGAGTTTACTTGATCGTTTATGGGCTCTAGGATTTTAAGCCTTTGACCTAGGATTTCTACGTTTAAAGAACAACGATAATATTGGCGGAATATTCAATGAACGAATACAATACTATCACAACAAGGTTTTTTCAAACTTCACCGTTTGTTTATTCCAACTAAGCCCCAATGTTACATGATCAATATAACACGATTACTATCTAATCAGGGATCGAAGATCCTTGAGGCTAAACAAACCTAAACAACATCATACCCCATGTCCAATGTTCATCAGACCCCATGTCTGATGTTCACACACACACTCTTACTTGGTGTTTAATTTCTTAGCATACTAAGAACTATTTTGCTCTCTATTAAACACACCTTTTATCTAAGGGTATGATCTCCCTTTTATAGTAAAGGAGATCATTTACAAATTGATAAGCCTAGTCATCTTTTTGCTTGCTCAAATATCTAGATATTATTTTCAGTATATGAATGACTCATATAAATAATATCTTCTTCGTTCTTATCCATCTAGCAGCAGGATGACTCACTGATCAGCAGCAGCTTGGTAACACTAGCAGTACCTTGTTTGTACTAGCAGTACCTTGTTTGTACTAGCAGTACCTTTGAATCAACTAGCAGTACCTTTGCTCTACCCGTACCTTCTGGCAGTACCTTTTTGTACCAGCAGTACCTTCACTTGTAGTAGCAGTACCTTGCTCTGAACCAGCAGTACCTTGAAATACACTAGCAGCAGGTTGATTTCAACTAGCAACAGGTTGATTTAAACTAGCAGCAATCATTTACATTACCAGCAGCATCCACTTAGCATATTTTGCTTATCATTTCAGCATTCTTCATGTTTCATTCTTCTTTGTTTTTGTATCATCAAATCTATGAAAATATAATTCCCAACAGAAGTTGGCATAAGTACTCGGGTGGAGAGATCCTAGAGTTTGGCAAACCATCCTCTTCACTAATGGATGATGATGATTATGAGGTAGGAGGATGAGCACGTTTTCCTCTTGCTACGGCTACCCTATGATCACTAAGAGGAACAAAGGTGTGTGGAATTTCGGTGTAGTCAGGAAGGAAACCACTAGCGTTTTGGGGAATAGGAATAGAAGCTTTAAACAGACGGGTAAGAAGCATCCCGTACGGCATGGCGGTGGTACCTAGGACTGGAATATCTGCCATTCGTTTGGCAATGTAGTAGGCTAAGTTGAATTGTTGGTGAGTAGACACACAATACATCATATAGCAAAGGCTTGCATTGATATGGTCCCTATTTCCTATGGTGCTAATGACGTTGGCTCTAAGAACTTCTTCCAACTTTTTAAATTGAGGCTTAAGCTCATTGAGCTCCATGGCTAATGGATCTCGATCAACCTGTTTACCCCGGCTTGTCCTAGTTTTGTTTCTAGGATTGAAGAGATGTTCACGGATGATTTCTTTGGAAGTTAGGGGTGTGTTGTATGGATGGATACGATCAAGGTTGGAATCTAGGATGGACAATGACCATTTGTCCGAATAAAAGCAAGTTCCTTGACTTGGAATACCTAAAACTTCCCCGAATTGGTTTAAAGGGAAGGTGAATTGGTTTTGGTTAACTTTGAAATGGATGTTCATGAATCAAATTCGTCTGAGCTAAGACTTACAGTAGCATAGAATTCAAGTATAAACCTAGGAATAATGGGTTCATCTATGTCGAGAAGACTATCAAATTGGATAGCGGCTAATTATTCACGGATATTGGTTTCTTCTAAAAATGATGGGTCTATGGTTCTACCCTCGTGAACATAACGTTTTTCTAATGCCTTAAAGATTTTGACTTGATTTTCGGTGAGACCTTTGGTTTTGTGATGTTGAGGTAGGTATTTGAGGGTGTCCTTATGGTCCATAATTTTTCGCGGGAGGCATGATTATCCTAAACACAAAAAATGCAAAGTTTAGTTAAAACTATCGTATATATATTTCTAGTGTGTGCCTACATGGGGACAATGTGGAGGTGCGGTTATCTCGACTCCTTTTAATGCATGAAAATTTTGTTAATGCAAGTTTTATAACGAAATTAGAGATAACCCAAACGCTCCTACTTCAATGTATCTACGATTGAATGAACCCGAAAATACATATTAGTTATGTATTCCCTTTAGCATTCAAGAGGTATTATGCAAGTGATGTGTAAAAACATAACGTTTTTGTATTTGAATGAACAATGTTCAAAAATCGTATTTCCTAGTCGTGAGAAGATTTTGATAAAAATTTCTCATGGGGTTTTTGATGAATAATGATAATTTACTACAAGATGCAATTCCTAACTAAGGAAAACATGGTTTGTGATGCAATTCAGTAAATATGTTTCATGATTTTGCTAAAAATATGCATAAACCCCAAGTTTTGATTTTTGTGCAAGAAATAGAAATCCTAGACTCAGATTAGGAATTAGATATGATTAGGATACTTACAGAGATGATTTAAGCACAAATTGGTTGTGGAGAATGACCTAATTTCTGAGTTTGGTGTGATGAGGGTCGAGTTCCAGTGGGATGTATTTTTTTTTTTTTTTTTTTTTTTTTTTTTTTTTTTAAATGTGATACACAGTACAGGGTGTTTGTTTAATATACTAAGAATTTAGCTCAGCACGCCACGGATCTAGCGGAACCATCCTTGTTGTCGTTTGGTTTATTGTCGTGTTTGGTTAATCTAAGGTTTAAGCTAATGTTTTATCTACTCACTAGGTTCCATTAATCCTAAACCAAGTCTAAGAAAGTTGAAAGGTTCTCTCTTCAGAGGTTTTGTGAGGATGGCGGCAATGTTGTCCTCTGAGGATACTTTCTCAATTGAGATGTTTCCCTTCTGAACATTGTCGCGTAGGAAATGGTGTCGTATTTCTATGTGTTTGGTTCTAGCGTGTTGGACTGGATTTTTGCTGAGGTCGATAGCTCCTTTGTTGTCGCAAAGAATGGGAATGTCGTTGAGTTCAATTCCATAGTCGACGAGAGCTTGTTTCATCCACAGAGCTTGTTGGCAAGCTTTTTCTGCTAACACGTACTCGGCTTTAGTTGTTGATATTGCGAGGGCCGTTTGTTTCTTAGCAAACCATGAGGTGAGACAATGCCCTACAAAAGTACAAATACCACTTGTACATTTTCTATCGACATAGTCACCGGCATGGTCTGAGTCGGCATACACTATGGTTTCCATTCACGTTCCTTTGGGATACCATAATCCTAAGTGTATAGTGCCTTTTATGTACCTAAAGATTCGTTTGACGGCTTCAAGATGGGATATTTTGGGATCTTCTTGAAAGCGTGCACATAGACAAACACTAAACATAATGTCCGGTCTACTAGCTGTTAGGTAGAGTAAACTACCAATCATCCCTCTATATTTAGTGCTATCTACGGATTCACTTTCGTCATCCTTGGTGAGATTGGTTTCAGAAGACATTGGTGTTTTCATGGGTTTGGAATCTTCAAGACCAAATTTCTTAAGCATATCCTTGATATACTTAGATTGGTTGAAGAATATCCCATCTTCTAATTGTTTTATTTGGAGACCTGAGAAAAAGTTTAGTTCCTCCATCATACTCATTTCAAACTCATCATGCATGATTTTCGAAAATTCATCGCATAATTCTTGACAAGTTGAACCGAATATAATGTCATCCACATATATCTGGACTATGATAATATGTGATCCCTTTTTCTTGGTGAAAAGAGTGTTGTCTACTAGGCCCATGGTATAATTATGGTCAACTAGGAAGGTCTTAAGTCGATCATACCAAGATTTTTGTGCTTGCTTGAGTCCGTATAATGCTTTCTTAAGTTTGTAGACATGATTAGGTTTTTCAAAATCGGCAAAGCCGGGAGGTTGTGCAACGTACACTTCCTCATTAATAAAACCATTTAGAAAAGCACTTTTAACATCCATTTGGAATAGTTTAAAGTCGTGTGCGCATGCATATGCAAGTAATATTCTAATTGACTCAAGCCTAGCGACGGGTGCAAATGTCTCGTCGTAATCTATACCTTCTTGTTGATTATAGCCTTGAGCTACTAGCCTAGCTTTGTTTCTAGACACTATTCCATTTTCATCCATTTTGTTCCTAAAAACCCATTTAGTTCCAATTATGGTTTGATTTTGAGGTTGAGGTACTAATGTCCAAACGTCATTCCTAATAAACTGATTTAATTCTTCTTAAATCGCTATGACCCAAAATTCATCTTTTATGGCTTCATTAACATTTTTAGGTTCAATGGTTGAAACAAAACAAAAGAAATTACTTTCGTTTTGGGCTTTTGACCTTAAGGTTCTTTCGTTAATTTTTCCTATGACGTTGTCTAATGGATGACTTTTGGATTCTTTAATGTTGACAATTTCTCCTTTTACTGGTTCGTCATTTTCTATGTTTTCTTGGTTTTCAACCATTTGACTTTCAACTAAGTCATCATCTACCAAAGGTGATGTCTTAGAGGGAGGTGGACTTTCGTCGAATGTTACGTTCAACGATTCCTCGACTCTTGATGTTTCTTTATTCAAGACAATATATGCTTTACTATTTTGTGAATATCCTAGAAATACACCTTCATAAGACTTTGGGTCGAACTTGGTGAGGTAATACTTAGTGTTTAAGATGAAGCACTTGCTTCCAAAAACTCTAAAATATCCTAACGTGGGCTTTTTGCCTCTATAAAGCTCATATGGTGTTTTATTCAAGAATGGTCTAATTAGGACTCTATTTAGGATGTAAGTGGATGTGTCAACGGCATTACACCAAAACTTTTGGGGTATGTTTTGCTTGTTTAACATTGTTCGACTCATTTCTTGAAGTGTTCTATTCTTACATTCTACTACACCATTAGATTGAGGGGTTCGAAGAGCCGAGAAATTATGTGTTATGCCATTAGCATCACAAAAAGCTCCGAATTGGATTTCGTTATCAAATTCACGACCATGGTCGGTTCTAATTGACACTATATTATTTCCTATTTGATTTTGAATTTTCTTACTTAGAATTTCAAATTTATCAAATGCCTCGTTTTTAGTTTTTAAGAACATAGTCCAAGTATACCTAGAGTAATCATCAACTATTACCAAAGTATAGAAGTTTCCCCCATAACTTTGTATAGCGGATGGACCAAACAAATCCATATGTAACAATTCTAGACACCTAGATGTAGACACCATGTTTTTAGCCTTATGGCTATTATGAACTTGTTTCCCAATTTTGCAAGCATCACAAAAGTGTTGGTCGTATTTCAACTTGGGTAGGTTCCTAACGAGTTCCTTAGATGATAAGGATTAGATTAACCTCATATTGGCATGACCTAAGCGTCTGTGCCATAGAGTTGAGTTTTCGTCCAAAGAAGTGAGACAAAGTTTGTCCATAGGTGTCTTGTCTAATTTCATAGCGTAAACGTTATTCTTTAAAACACCTTTTCCTACTGTTATACTGTCTTTAAGTATTTTACTTCCATTTTCAATGAAAAGGACGTTATACTTTTTGCGGCACAATTGACTAATACTAAGCAAGTTAAATCCTAAATTATCTGCATGAGCAACATCATCAATAGTGAGAGAGTCATGAGAGATTGTACCTTTTTCGATGATTTTACTTTTAAGCTTGCTACCGAATGTGACATTACCTCTGTCGTACACTTGGTAGGATGAGAAAAGGCTTTTGTTTCCCGTCATGTGTCTTGAACACCCACTATCTTTAATCCACTCATCTGGTTCTAACTCAACTTTTAAGCACACCTAAGTTCAAGAAAAACTCAAGCGTTTGGTCTCCAATATCTCATGGGTGCGTTTGGGTTAAACATAACATTATCATGGTTCATATATGGAAATGGTGGACAAGTGTTCCATGGCATGTAATTAGGACTTCTATAATTCCTAGACATGTTTTGGTTCCAATTATTTTGATAATGACTTTGTGAGTTGTTATTACTCTTTGGAAAGGGGTGTTTGGGAAAACTAGTTCTAGGTCTCTATTGAACCGTTTTAGTCCTAAACTCATTATTAACTTGACCTTTTCCTATAGAGACTGATAGTTTTTGTTTGTTAACAGTTGTACTAGTGCTAGGTTTTCTAGTGACATTAACAAATTCAGTACGATCTGATTTACGAACCTTCTGTTCATCAAAAGTACCTGCGGATCCTTTTGGTATAACTGGCGGATCCAAAATTTTAGATCCGTCGGATCCGTGGGTGTCTGACTCAGTTGGAACAGGTTCTTGTACTTTCACTGTTTGTTTCTCAAAGTCACTTAAGTCTCTTAGTTTCATAAAATGTAGCTAGGTCTTATCAAGTTGAAACTTTTGATCTTTCATTATATCATCCATACAACTAATGTGTTTATCAAACCTTTTAAATTTAGAATTTAGTTTGATAAGTTTTTCCTGTGTGGACTTAAGTGTTTCTATTTCTAGTTTAAGTTCATGACATGAGACACATGTTTCCTTAACATTTTTACCCTTTTCTAATCTTAAAGCTTTTTCTTTTAACCAATATACTTCGTTTTCAAAAAATTCCTTTTTGGTTTTTAAGAACTTGTTTTTGTTTATGATTTTAAGGGTAATTTCACACAGTTTGTTATATTCAATTTCTACTGTATCATCATCAATAGAGGAGTAGGATGAGTCAGATAGTACCTCGTTAGAGTCATTAGCCATAAGAGCAACTTCGTCATTCTTAGGCTCGTTGTCATCACCTTCACTATCACTCCAAGCTCCACTAACAAATGATCTTTGAGACTTGTTCTTTGGAGGCTTTGGACATTCTCCTATTAGGTGACCGGAATCTCCGCACCTAAAACACTTTCTATCTACTTTTCCTTTCCTATCATCATGGTCTTTCCGAAAGGGTTTCTTTTCTTCACGAGGTTGTCTTACGAACTTTCCTCGTCTCCTGAAGAATTTCTTGAAGTCTCTAACGGCCATGGCATACTCTTCATCTTCGCTATCTGAGCTAGACTCTTCATTGTCACTTGACTCTACCCTAGCTTTTAAGGCAATGGACTTCATCTTCTCCTTCTTGCCTTTAACTATTTCTGAGTCTTTTTCCATCACCATCTCGTGAACTTTGAGATTTCCGATGAGCTCGTCCAGTGTCATGCTTGAAAGATCCTTGGATTCTTCAATAGTTGTCACCTTTGCTCTCCACTTCGGATGAAGTGCTTTAAGAAATTTCCTGACAAAATTCTTACTAGAAAAAGATTCGTCAAGTGCTTTGAGAGATGTAATAATAGTATTGAACCTAGAAAAAGCACTATTAATGGTCTCATCTTCAGAGATAACAAATTGTTCATATTGATGAACAAGAAGATCAATTTTGTTATCTTTGACTTGTGAGTTCCCTTGATGAGTGATAATCAATGATTGCCAAATATCTTTAGCCGTTTTACACATAAAAACTCTTGCATATTCTTTCTTAGGTAAGGCATTATAAAGCATCATTTTGGCTTCATTATTTTTGCCAATCAACTTCTTTTGCTCATCACTATGACGAGTAAGAGAAGTACCCATATCCCGACCACTCGATATATCATTACTTATGGGTTTGTAATCACCCTCTACAATGATATACCATAGATCTATGTCCTTTGACTTCACATACGTCTCAAAGCGGTTTTTCCAATATATGAAACAAATTTGGTTCAAATAGTGGTGGTCTTTGCATAGATTGCCCTTCTTTAAAGTTTTCAAAATCCATTGACCGTTTCAAGTTTTAAAATACAATATATTTTGAAAATCTTGAGTAACGTAGCTCTGATGTCAATTGTGGAAAACTAGAAGGGGGGTTGAATAGTTTTTACCATTTTTAACTTTAATTCACTTTGTGACTTATTGTGATTTCAAAGTAATTGCACACAAACAAGTAATATAAGTAAGTAAGTAGAGAAAAGAACAATCAAACCACAACACGGAGATGTATAGTGGTTCGGCTACAAGGACTCTCTTCCTTGCCCTACTCCACTCCTCGTGCCTCTAACTCGAGAGTTTTTCTTCACTAAGAAACAAACTCCCTTCTCGGCGGAGAAAAACTTAATACACATCGCTTACACCTTTTTCCGGTATAAAGCTAAATACCGAGTTCTACTTCAAGGAAGAACCAACCTAACGTCGCCTATATAATTACCGACACTAAGCTAGATGTCGAGTTCTTTACAAAGGTACAACCACTCCCGTTTACTCTATGTGTTTTGAGGACTAAAACACTAACCGGACTCTACTGAATGAATGGTATAACAATGATGTGTAAACTCTAACTAATCACACAGTATCTAATTTTCAAGACTTGCAACAGTATGTTGAAGCTTGTTGATGCTTGATCTCTTTTGCTACAAAAAGGAAGATCACTAAGAATGAAATGAATGATATGGGTTAGTAATGTATAAATGAATGAATGTATAATTTATGCTATGTAAGTGATGAGTGTGCCTGAATGATCAGCTTACTATTTATAGGCAAAGCTGATCAACAGGGCATGGATTTGGCGGATCCAAATTCTGGGATCCGCCAGTTATGGTGTTTGGTTCCGCGGGAACCAGACAGCTAAGATATTCCCATATCTTTCCATATCTTGCACAATCTTTCCATATCTTCCAAAGTCAACTCTTTAGCTTGAAGATCTATACAAAATATCACCTAAATCCTCAAGATATCCTAAAGATATCAAAATGAGGTATGCCATGATGTCATGTTTAATATTTCTAATTTAAGAAATAAAAGTAAAACATGTAAATGTAAAATGTATATATGCAATGTGAATCCTAGTGATCATGTAATGTGTAAATGTGTTTTAAAAGACTTGTTACTATAAATGTAAAAGACTTTAACTTATATTTATGCTTTGTTAAAGATAAACCTTATTATTGTCATTAACAAAATAACGCAAAGATCGTAAAATATAAATAACGTTTTTAGGACGATATTTGTCTTAACAAGGATGTTTATATAAGGTAGGTTTAGGGTTGTGTAAACCCTAGGGACTAAGACTGCCAACATAAAGAGTCTAGGGGTGGTGGGGAAAAATTACTGAGGGACCATAGTTGTAATTTAGGCTATCTTTCTTGAAATGAGGCTCGGGGCTCGTTTAGGCTCGCAAACGATCGATTCAAGACCTGAGATTTATTCCATTGCGCTCAGAATAATTTTTCCAATAAAAATGACTATTCATACGCCTCGTTTCTCACAAATAATAAAATAATCAAATCAAATCGTCGGTTGTGCCAGTGCGCATTGTGTACAATTTTCACATTTCGCAAGGTAACTTCATGTTTTAGAGTCAAATAAGTTCAGAAAGATTCGTATATGAAGAACAGAGATAATTCCTCATAAAAATATATCCGGAAAATTACGGGGTATTATTGTCTCTCCTCCTTAAACGGAATCGCGACCTCATGATTCAATTCAAGTTACTCGTTACGGTTGAAAATGGATGAGTATATACACACGAGGATTCATCCTCACGTTCCCATGAGAATTCAGGACTTTTTCGTGAGCTTCGACGGACTTTGTCGATAGGGAAGCGACTTTACTAAAGTCGTTTGACTTCACGGTTCATGATTTCGATAGGTTTCTCAACAAGGTTTAAACATTCATCAATCTGGATCTCTCCCGAAGGAATAGCGGTTACCTCATCGGCAAGTTAGTTCTTCACTTTGCACTTAAAAACGTTGCGAACACTGCTGAGTCCTGACGGTAGCTCGAGTCTATGTGCTACCGGTTCAACTCTAGCAAGGATTTCAAAAGGATCAATATAGCAAGGATTAAGGTTTCCACGTTTACTAAATGTATCACACCTTCTTCTAGTGAATTTTTAAGCATAATCTAGGCTTTAACAGGGAATTCAAGGGGTTTAAGTCATTTGTCAGCATACTCTTTTGACGATTCGTGAGCAGCTTGCAACTTGGTTTTGATCGGATCGATCTTCTCGGTAGTCTCATGACCAAGTTCGGAGTCAGTAAGTTGGGTATCCCCAACTTCTACCCATCAAGTCGACGATCGGCATTGCGACCATAAGGTGCCTAGTACGGTGCCGTTGAAATACTGGAGTCGTAGGTATTGTTAATAGAGAATTCGGCCAACGGGAGGTGTTTATTCCAACTATTTCCAAATTACGCAGGCACCCAATATGTCCTCTAACGTTTGAACGATTTCTTCACTTCAGCCATCAAGTCTAGAGATGATACACAGTATTCATATCCAAATCTGTTCTTATGGCACTTTGGAGTGATTGCCAGGGATTTGATGTAAAACAACTATCCCGATAAGAGAATGGTAAGAATCGACACTCCATGCTGTGTAATGATTCCCTATGAGTATTGACAAGCAAGTTTGCCCATACTGTCGGTTCATTGATTAGCAGAAGGTGAGTAGATTAGGTAGGACTATCAACAATTGTTCTGGTAGCGGCGTGGAATTTACTTCCAAGGTTTCGTTTATGATATAATTTATTATCTGGTGAGAAGGTAGCAAGGATCACTGGTACTTCCGAGGGACGAGTGAAAAGTCAGGTGGTTGTCCCAAGGAACGCGGTTCAGGTTACTCCTTAACGTCTTATATTTTCTGCTGGGCGCGGAATCTCTGCCAAATGGAGAGTTTAGCGAGTTCAGAGTACAACTCTGAGGGAAGATGTTGATTGCTACTAGCAATCAGTTGGTTGAATCGGTAATGTACATATTACTTAAAGCGGGAGGTACAATATTGATTGAATAGCTTCGATTGAACAACATCAATTGAGCATAAGGCTTAGGGTAGAGGCGACTGTAACAAGGCCACAACAAAAACAAGGCCGCATAACAAATCCAAATCCAGGATGACGTCCAAAATCACAAAATCAAACAATCCAAATTCAATCATAATCGAAACCAATCCAAACGTAACCAATATCAAATCTAAACGTAGCCAAAATCAAATCTAAGCGTGGCCAAAATCGAATCTAAGTGTGGCCAAAATCGAATCCAAACATTCCAGTAAACTCTGACGGCTTAAAACGCTCTTAAGGGGTTACAAATAAGTAACTCGGATTCAAACGGTGCCAATCGGGTCTAACTCGACCCGATACAAACTATGGCCAGACGGCGACAAACAGGAATTCCATATAACGAAGACGTGTAGCGGTGCCAGGGGTATTACGGTTCATGCGGTGTTATGATGCCAGGGTGTTGTGTATGCGGAAGTAATATTCAATATCCGTGTACACATGCAAAACTGTATCATTCCAAAAATCAAGGATCAACCCAAACATAATACCATTATAACTACTCCCAGTATTGCAAAATTTACCTCTGAGTCGGACATAAGTGATCAGGCTATGTCCCACTGTCCCTGGTTGAATATAGGTGATCAGTCTATATTCACCCGAGGTTCAATGAATTTTGGAATACACAGCCTAGTTATACTAGTAGTATGTCCGTTATATACAAAATCATTCCCAAAACCACGAAAAGTGTAGACACTCTACATTCAATAGTGAGATTACGTAAGGAAATAGCGTAACTCTATGACAGGTACGGTGTGTGCATAAGCATATGGAAATGCTTAAAGTGAACAGCTAGAATAGGCGGATATAAAATATCCAAAAGTCAGGCACACATCTCGAAAAATATAAAATAAAGCATCTCATCAAACAACTCGTCAAGTATACCATGAACATCTCATCTAATATATCATAAACATCTCATCACATCAATTATATCCTCAAACAAGATCACACGCGAGGCATCAGCTTGGCAGGCAGGCACGTGGCGGTCATAGGGTTAAGTTTTCATGAAAGTGGTTATAGTCTAGGTTGTAAAATAAACCAGTTCTCTATAACCTAGGCTTTGATACCAATCTGTAACACCCCAAAAATCGGGTCCAGCGGAAGCATACATGTCACTGGGGTGCTACTTAATTGGTATCACAACACAAGTACAAAGAACGGTTTTTACCTCAATCATTTAGAATAAAAATCTTTAACAAAAATGTTAAATTTACATTATTCAATGGTAGTGCGGAAATACGCCCATAAAAGGATTTAAGCGGTCCCAACATATACATCAGAGTCATCTATGACCATGCCCCTTGCCAAGCGCCTCCAGAAATAAGTTATCACCTAAAACTTGAAAATACATGCTAAAAGGGTCAGCTTACGCTGGTGAGTTCACAGGTTTAGTTTAAAACAGTATGGTTGAACCAAAAGGTTTTCGAGTTCAAATCATCGTTCACAAACAAGTCAAGTCTAACGTAGGCTAACACTGCCTAAATCATAGTTCCAGAACTAAATCCGCAAGTAATAACATAATCAAAGCATCTCGAACCATAAACAGTCATACAGATTGTTACACCCCGTGCCCGCTTAGACCAAAAACTAAAACTTTATACGCGGAAACTTTTAACTTTTACGGACATACTGTAACTCTTTTGTCAACTGAAAAAAATACATAAATATTCAGCCCTTGAGACTATTTTTAAACGAAATTACACTCAATTACCTTCAGAACGACGGGTGGTGCGACCCGTGACGACTTACGGACTAAAAGATATGAATTTTTGAAAATCGACTAAGACCGACAATAATCTGGAAAAGTACCATACGACTGTATGGGAAAACACCATACGGCCGTATGGTCATTCAAACCCTTCTGAGGAAACACCATACGGCTGTATGGAAAATTACCAAACGGCCGTATGGCCATCTGAACCTTCTGTGATTCAGACCATACGGCTGTATGGAAATACCATACGGCCGTATGGCCATCTGACCTGCACTTCCAAAATACTTTTCATCCCGTTTTCGCTACAAACGACCCATACGACTTCCGTTTTACACCAAAATTTACCAAAAGCATTAGATTAACATAACAAACATGTTTTAAGGGTACTTGACCCGTTTACAACTCAAAATGGGTACGTTTGCGCTTAAACCAAACGCCCCTTTAACTTGGACCATAAACACATAAAACATGCTTAAACATACCAAATGACTACCAAATCGTTATGCAACTCTTGACATACAATTTGACACTTGAATACACATTAAAAACCATTAAAGGACTCGCGGGGGTGTCAACCTTGACTTGAGCTCGGTATTCTACCTAGCTCTACTTTCTTACCAATTCTTCTACACTTTGCATACCCAACTCTTACCCTTATTCGCCATCACATTAAGCACATTAGCCTACAAAACATTGAAACATTAAACCGTAAGCACGAATGCTTAGTAAGTAAAACGGGTATAACATAACATTACAATTCATTCTCACATTTCACATCATAACCTTTAGTCCACATAACATTTAAGCATTAACACATACCTTATTACTTAAGCACCAATACCCCTTCCTAATCCAACCTTGACTAATCCATCACTAACCTTACACTTAATTCCACATAACATAGTCATACACAAACATCCATTAATCTTGACATATATGACATATAGACACAAAATGCATAGAAGTCATCATAATATCATTTTATAGCCGGTTCACTTACCTTATCTCCAAGCTAAGAGGCCACCTATAACATCACCATCATCATCTTCATCCTTTACCATCATCATCATCATCATCCTTTATTGTTACATTAAAACCCATTAAAACACAACACCATAAATCAAGGGTTTACACAACCCATCTAAACTTACCCATAATCATTTCCTTATCATCATATGATCATTCTTTAATCATATGATGAAACCCACTTTAATCATAAACCCTAACCTCATTATCATCAAAATAGAGAGAATACTTACTTGGGAATCATTGGTAGGAAGGACCATAAACATCAAGACTTGATCGTTTTCTTTCTAAGCCATCAAGACAAGCCTTTTCCCTCCCATTTCTTGGTCTAGAACCGTGAATAATGTGGAATTATCTAGACTTCTTGGATAAATAATTGACTAGGCACAAGTTTGGTTTAATGGCACTAATGGCCCCTCAAGTCTCTTTCTTCTTACTTTAGCCACAACTAGCTTATAACTCATTTAACATATGACAAGCTAGGTCCTTGGAGTTCATCCTCTTATTATTTGAGCCATATACAACTTTCATAATCTTATAATACATGCTTTGGCTATCATTTTGACTATCGGGTTTGACCATTACGCAACAAATGTTGACTGGCCAATCACATGAGGTCTTTATCCATTTTCATCTAGGGTGGGGTCCCAACACCCGGGAAACGGGTCTAACAATTCTACCCCTCTTATTTAGATTTTGTCCCCGAAATCTCTCGTCTATTTCTAATCAAAACTTAGTCCCACCTTGATCCCGTTCTTATCACTTTCCATTCTTCATCCCTTTTAGTTGCAAGGATCTAAGGGATCTTGCAATTCAAGGTCCACTATACGCACATCATATCCTAACTCATTTCATTTCTAGCTTAACTTTTCTAACATTTTATTTCTTTTTTAGTTATTATGCCATTTAAGACATGTTCCTTGCTTCTAATATATGCCATTTAACCATTTCTGAGCCTATCGCATAACCTTCTAACTAGTTCCATTTAACTTCCCCGTCAAGGACTACGTGTCACTTGAACATTACACACCCTTTTTTACTTTTTATAAGTCGATTATTCATTGTCGTTATACTTTTACCGCAACCTTACCACTATCTCATTGACATTTTACTACACGTTACATTCGCCTTTACTTTTCTTCTCAAAATTTTATAGAGCTTTGTCCATGTTAGCGTTTATTAGCATTCATTATCCCACATCTTCCTTTAATTCTTATTGCAACAAGCATATCATTTGAAACTTTAATAGTTTTCAACTCACACTTAAACGCCTAAGTCCTATACTTCACTTGACGTTTCCCACCTAGAGTCGTCATCCAACTCATTATCTATCCACCTATCTTAACTCCTTATCTTATGACTTCTAATCATCCTAGACTCCTTCTTCTACCCTTCCACCCTACTCATGCCATGTCAGGAATACATAAGCTCACTCATTTATACTTCCTCATTTACATGGAGAGGCGTCCCAAACGATGTAAATCAAGAAAAACAAACTCATAGTTCGGTGGTTTATGACTTCTTTATTCAAATGAAAAGGCATCCCAATTTATTTAAATAAAGAAACCATAAACCATCCTACTTTCATACTTCCGACATAACACTCGCACCTATTCATTACACACTTTAACTTTCAATCTCTCATTTTCATTTTTTTATCTCATTCAGTATTTAAACTTTTTCGTTTTCTAGCTTGGATCCACTTCACTTTAACATTTTCCCCGAAGGGACTAGTACACATGCCAAGGATGTAGGCAATCTTTGCCGGTGAAGGCAATACGTTTTATCCCGAAGGATCTTTAACACATCCCGAAGGATTCTTTAACATTCATTAACTTGGTCATCCCGAAGGATACCACCTTTAACATTTATCCCGAAGGATCATTAACATTCATCCCGAAAGATCCTTAACGTTCATCCTTTATCACTTTCACATTACAACATTGGATCCAAGCTATTAACATTTTAACATACACTCATTATCTCATCCATTTTTATTTAGTGAACGCAAGCTCATAGTGCATATGAACTTGCTTAATATAAGTACACATTTCTATGTGTTTATCATCTTACATTCTTAATTCGCTTTAGTCATTTTTACCCTCTTACTTTACCCTTTAGTCCACCCGACTCTTTCAACTTTTAAACCTTGCATAGGTTAACTTACATTCGTTCTTCTTGCACGTTTTAGTTATTCACACATTTTCCTACGTCGTTACACTTTTCACTCTAGCTTACATTCTTTAACCCGCGTTAATCATTTCCACCTTTTACATTACACGTTAGTCTACTCAACTCTTTTACTTAGACTTTACACATATCGTCAGTTGTAACACTTTCATTCATTATTAATAATTACCGCTAATCGCCTTAGCCGTAATATAACGATTTTAGGACAACACCTTTACTTCATACACCCTAATCTCATTCTTTCTTGCATTCTTGACTCATCGCATTCTTATTCTTATACCTTAACTTGTCTTATTTTAGTTATTTATGTGTTTAAGCAATATTGTTCAATTTCACCATTTACGTACCATCATATCATTCAGCCTTGTTACACATTCGCATCCATACTTATATTCTCATACCTTACTTACCCTTAACCCGTCTCTATACTATCTTAACATCAATCATTAGGCGCGCATATATAATATATCGAGACCATATGTTGGTCACATTAATATCCTACGTTCCACAATGATTACATGCCGTTATTCTTTAGTCTCATTCTTTACCCTTCATACCATTTAACACTACATCATTTTATCTTTTCGCGTCATACCTTAGTACCTTTACAATGTTCCATACTTTAAACATCAACATTTAGATTTACTTATTAGCCCATCTCTAATACCGAATACCATTCCTATTCATATTCCATTACCATTACTCTATCCCACCTTTACTAATTCACAAACAATCACCGGCACCGACCGAGGTGCACGGCTAACTAATCACTTAAACACTTCAAGTCCTCCACGGACCTTCATCACATAAACATTAAAACATTAAAACACATTCATCATACTTACTAACTTAAGTTTACGTATCACGTCACACATTCCTTCTTTTAACTTAAACGTTTACCTTACGCATTTCTTACACCTACGTCCAACATTTCTACGAGTGGTTTAAGTCTAGGCAACCTAAAGGAAACCTAATTCACTTAAACCGAAGCTCTGATACCAAGTTGTTACACCCCGTGCCCGCTTAGACCAAAAATTAAAACTTTATACGCGGAAACGTTTAACTTTTATGGACATACTGTCACTCTTTTGACAACTGACAAAAATACATAAACATTCAGCCCTTGAGACTATTTTTAAACGAAAGTACACTCAATTACCTTCAAAACGACGGGTGGTGCGACCCGTGACGACTTACGGACTAAAAGATATGAATTTTTGAAAATCGACTAAAACCGACAACAATCTGGAAAAGTACCATACGGCTGTATGGGAAAACACCATACGGCCGTATGGTCATTCAAACCCTTCTGAGGAAACACCATACGGCTGTATGGAAAAATACCATACGGCCGTATGGCCATCTGAACCTTCTGTGATTCAGACCATACGGCTGTATGGAAATACCATACGGCCGTATGGCCATCTGACCTGCACTTCCAAAATACTTTTCATCCCGTTTTCGCTACAAACGACCCATACGACTTCCGTTTTACACCAAACTTTACCAAAAGCATTAGATTAACATAACAAACATGTTTTAAGGGTACTTGACCCGTTTATAACTCAAAATGGGTACGTTTGCGCTTAAACCAAACGCCCCTTTAACTTGAACCATAAACACATAAAACATGCTTAAACATACCAAATGACTACCAAATCGTTATGCAACTCTTGACATACAATTTGACACTTGAATACACATTACAAACCATTAAAGGACTCGCGGGGGTGTCAACCTTGACTTGAGCTCGGTATTCTACCTAGCTCTACTTTCTTACCAATTCTTCTACACTTTGCATACCCAACTCTTACCCTTATTCGCCATCACATTAAGAACATTAGCCTACAAAACATTGAAACATTAAACCGTAAGCACGAATGCTTAGTAAGTAAAACGGGTATAACATAACATTACAATTCATTCTCACATTTCACATCATAGCCTTTAGTCTACATAACATTTAAGCATTAACACATACCTTATTACTTAAGCACCAATACCCCTTCCTAATCCATCCTTGACTAATCCATCACTAACCTTACACTTAATTCCACATAACATAGTCATACACAAACATCCATTAATCTTTACATATATGACATATAGACACAAAATGCATAGAAGTCATCATAATATCATTTTATAGCCGGTTCACTTACCTTATCTCCAAGCTAAGAGGCCACCTATAACATCACCATCATCATCTTCATCCTTTACCATCATCATCATCATCATCCTTTATTGTTACATTAAAACCCATTAAAACACAACACCATAAATCAAGGGTTTACACAACCCATCTAAACTTACCCATAATCATTTCCCTATCATCATATGATCATTCTTTAATCATATGATGAAACCCACTTTAATCATAAACCCTAACCTCATTATCATCAAAATAGAGAGAATACTTACTTGGGAATCATTGGTAGGAAGGACCATAAACATCAAGACTTGATCATTTTCTTTCTAAGCCATCAAGACAAGCCTTTTCCCTCCCATTTCTTGGTCTAGAACCGTGAATAATGTGGAATTATCTAGACTTCTTGGATAAATAATTGACTAGGCACAAGTTTGGTTTAATGGCACTAATGGCCCCTCAAGTATCTTTCTTCTTACTTTAGCCACAACTAGCTTATAACTCATTTAACATATGACAAGCTAGGTCCTTGGAGTTCATCCTCTTATTATTTGAGCCATATACAACTTTCATAATCTTATAATACATGCTTTGGCTATCATTTTGACTATCGGGTTTGACCATTACGCAACAAACGTTGACTGGCCAATCACATGAGGTCTTTATCCATTTTCATCTAGGGTGGTGTCCCAACACCCGGGAAACGGGTCTAACAATTCTACCCCCTTATTTAGATTTCATCCCTGAAATCTCTCGTCTATTTCTAATCAAAACTTAGTCCCACCTTGATCCCGTTCTTATCACTTTCCATTCTTCATCCCTTTTAGTTGCAACGATCAGTTTCCTATAGGTGCACACTATAGTAGTCTATAGGCACAGGAGCCCACTGGTAATAGGCACAAAGAGCCCTTGTTAATAATTAGGAACAAAGAGTCCTTGCGTATAATAGTCCTGCACTAATGCAGCTCATAACAATAACTCTGCACAATAGCATACATGGAATAATAACCTTAGCCAGCTCGAGTAACAGTTTCAGGCCACATCAATAAACAGGTAAACACGTAACGCATACAAGTAACCATATCAGATATTCCATCCAAACAGTACGTTTGAGAAAACAAATCACTTTTCAAGTAAAACAAGCATTGAGTTTAAGTAGAAATGAGCATGTATTCTCTCCCAAAATAGTTATAAAACTGGTAAAAGTAGGGGCCATGAACTCACCTTAGCCACAGCAATGCAAAGATCACAACTGACACGACTAGCATCGAGAAGCAAGACACAACAGTCTTGAGACATACGACATGACGGTTCCAAGATATACAGGCACAATGGTACACGGAGATACAAGCACAGCGGTACACAACAGTCTAGGATCGGCACAACCTAATACGTATACGGTTATCTCAAAATACGTCTCGCACAATAATAAAGTCTACAAAAGACATCGTGTCGTAGTTTTCGTGGATTACTCGATTTCAAAACTTCATCAAAAGCTTAGTTTCAACGTTTCGTGTGGTGTGGTAAGAAAATACAGACTCGACATACAACACACGCCAAAGAGAAATAGACATCGACATAGTCAAGAAATACTGACTAGAACTCAAACCAAGAAGACAAATCTAGAAGTTAACGACAAATAAAAACCTCAAATAAAATAAATCAGTTTGTACGTTTCGGTGTTTACCCCGATATCCCAAATAATTTGTATAAAACATAAACGTCTTATAAATAGAAATAAGTTTAACTAATAAAATCAGTTTTCTCAAGTCGTCGAGGCTTTAATAGAAATCAATTTCCTCAAAACAATTTAATAGAAAATTATTAAAAGGTATTCAGTGGATATTAGACATTATTGCCTTATTGTGTAATTGTTACGAATCAAATATATTAAATTCGTCGTGAGTCTAATATATTGTATTCGTTTCAAGTTCAATAAGTCCAGAATGTCCAATTGTCCAAGTCATAATCAGTATAAAACCGTATCAAGTGTATAATCCGATAGTCCAAAGTAAATCCAAATACAAGTCCAAGTGATATTCCAAGAATTTCCAAGTCCACATTATATCCGAAACGTACCAATATACACCAATAGTTAAACAAATCAATTTCGTTAGTAGAGTACACGGTAACTAAACGTATATCACACAAGTTTAACATACATTATACTTATCAACTTTTATAATTCAACACACACTCATATGGGCTATTGAGCCCATGTGCTAGACCAACACACCCTTTAATGATCTATGGGCTTAGGCCCGTAGTTAAACCAATGCACTCTAGACTTGTTAATCCAACGTAGGAATACAAACACCTCTTGGTGTTTGTTGTTATGAACGAACCAGGGACTCACCCTATTCGGGTTCCTGATGAACCTCACCATAGAGCCACACCCTCTTGGGTGTTTGGCTCGGAAGATAGAGCAAAGACAAACACCCGTCGTGGGTATTTTCCTACCGCGACACAACTACAAACTCAAACACACCCTATGTGTGTTCTCGTTAGGCCACGCAAAACCAACACAACACAACCATCTTAGGAAATAAAAATCAAGATCCTAGCCATGTCGACACAAGATAACACAAGCATTCCCATCAAATTCGCGACATACACCAACAACACAACAAATCTAACTCCAAGATCCAAACAACAACAGCACCCTCAAAAATTAGTACGACCACATCAACTTCAACTGAAATCAATTTTAAACACGAAACTGAGTTACTATACGGGTTTCTCAACCCGAGACTAAACTATGCTCCAAAATGGTCTCGACCTGACCTGTCAAACTTAGACGGGCTGTAACCCGACCAATATACTAAACTTACCACCAATACCTCAACTGACAAAATGAAAGTGGCAACCAAATTCACAACCGAACCCTTACGGGTTTATCGCTTAACCAGTGACCATCAAAATCCAGAAATCACCATATCAGTCAAACCTTACCACAAACACAGGTTTTATACCACACGAAATTAGTTCCAAAACAAGTTTTTAATTCATTTTATAGGCACAAAAAATTTGTAAAAACCTTTGTAATCCAATATTAATCTATGAAAATAGTAACAACAATAACTATAATCGGTTTTAATCCAAAGAAAATAAATAACCAAGTTTTTCTCGGTTTACCATGTCGAGAAAAGGAAGAGAGGAGGGGGGAAGGCAGGAAAATGGTGGGGGCTGTGGTGATGGTGACAACCTTCGGACCAAAATGGTATCTTGAAATAACCCTTCGATCTACACTCGTATGGCTACAAAATGGTGTCGCCGGAAACTTCGCTGGAAAATCTTTAGGATATCGAGAGAGACAGGAAAGAGATGGGGGTGTGATGGTGAGGGGTTGATGGTGGTTGTGTTGAATGGCGGCAGCGTGGTGGAGAAAATGAGGGGGGTTGGTCGGAACAATGGCCGGAGGAGGGGGGCTGCCGGATTTTAGAGGGTATAATAAACCCTAGAAATGTTATTAGGATGTTTATATAAGGTAGGTTTAGGGTTGTGTAAACCCTAGGGACTAAGACTGCCAACATAAAGAGTCTAGGGGTGGCGGGGAAAAATTACTGCAGGGACCATAGTTGTAATTTAGGCTATCTTTTTTGAAATGAGGCTCGGGGCTCGTTTAGGCTAGCAAACGATCGATTCAAGATTCGAGATTTACGCCATTACGCTCAGAATAATTTTTCCAATAAAAACGACTATTCATACGCCTCATTTCTTACAAATAATAAAATAATTAAATCAAATCATCGGTTGTGCCAGTGCGCGTTATGTACAATTTTCACGTTTTGCAAAATAACTTCACGTTTTAGAGTCAAATAAGTTCAGAAAGATTCGTATATGAAGAACAGAGATAATTCCTCATAAAAATATATCCGGAAAATTACGGGGTATTACATAATCTTTGTATAGAAATCATATGGACGATATTGTACACATATTTTAATGCATGTTTTATGACAAGATTATTAATCATACTTAAGCAATTAACTATGATTGAATATTCTTTTCTAAGCACATTAAATATACAAAGATGGTAATTGTCATATTTATTTTCATGAATATGAAATTTGACAATGGATTATTAAACTCTTTCTTGTATAATTACTTAAGCAAGGACGGTAAATAATTAAGAGTTTTATGAATTCATATAATCTTTGAAAGTGTACAAAATGCAAGAATTCAAGTATGGATAAATGCATGCATCAAGGAGATGAGTCTTATGTTTAAATATTAAATCCAAGTTTTGATTTTTAATTTAAAATAAGATAACTCCTAATTATTCTTGAAAGCTAGTGAGAGTATTATGTTTACTTTCTTAAATCATATATGTTGGATAACATATAGGAAGTAACATTTCATATTACGTTAAATGTTAAGTCTTAACTTGGAATGAAACTTCACTTGAAAGATTTAGGAAATAAATATATAACCTTGGAATGTGTGTTTATTATTATAAACATATGTGGTAAATAAATATAATAGAACATGATATATCATTTAGAATGTCTAAATGGATACATATCTTTTAAATAAGATAGAACATGAATGAAATCTAAGTATGACTCGAAGATTTTTCATGAACATCATGTTACATAAACGAATTGTTATAAGATGTTATGACAATGTAGATATCTAATTGAAAGTTATTAGATAACTAGTGTAGTGATTATTCTAATTGGAATATATTTGGATATAGAATTACATCCTCAGCCTGGAACAGCTTCCAGATTCTATAGATGAACAATTTGTCAATTGTTGTGAAAATTGTCATAGCCAACAAACTTGAAAGTTTGGAAGGCATCAAACATTACACAATAGATATTCAAGTTTACGGAATTTTAAAGAGCATATTGTTGTTTGCATACAATGATGCTAATGAAATTGAGATGACACTCAATACTAGTCATGGTAGGATTTCATCCTTGTTAATGGCCATGTGTACTAGTTATGCTTAACTAAGAGCATAGTTGCATTATACATTAAAAGAATAAGAATACATTAAACTTTAAAATTGTTTGAAAGTTTGATAATCATAAATTGGTGATTGACGATGTCACACACTTTATGAACTATTATGTGGCAATATCAAATTATTTGAATGCACGCATACAAGAACTTCACCAATTGAAATTCTTGAAATAAGTATTCTCAAAATTCTGATAGATCAAAGTTGGTTGATTTATGTCTTGTCAACAAGTATGATTGTCATAGCTTGAGACATAATTCATCAACTAGAATTTTCATGCATTGATCTATTTAGTATTTGAATAAAGGATGTTAAGCATTTATTATTTGTAATGAATTTAAGTATTTGGTACGTTTATTTTCATTAATAATAAATTGTTTCCTATATTTGCATGTTTAATCCATGAATAATTTAGTTATTCTAAATCGTCCATTGTCAATTAATGATATGGGAATATCATTGAATTAAGACAAATCTGAGTTTTGGTATAATATACTTGAAAGTATATTGATGCATTGACATGCCAAATTCACATGATATTCAATGAATTGGATATAGGACTTATCCCAAACTACATGATGTTACTTTATGGATATTGTTATTAAGTAAATCATGAATAGTTATCCTCAGACTTGAGATACTAGATAACTGTTATGAATGTAGTGCATTCTGTAGAACAATTTAACGCTATACGTAACTGGTAGTCATAAGGATTGTTTTCGGAATTGTTTCAAAATTTATAGGTTATGCTTGTAGTCAAGATAGAATTTGTTCCTTCAAATTTATTTTAAAGTTTAATACTGTTGGGCCCCTCGTAGGGTTGACAAGATGTTTGCATGCGCACGCCCAAGATCTCCCCTGAATGTGTTCAGAAGATTTGGTAATCTTGCTCAATCACAAACAACAAGAAACAGAATATTTGAATAAAGAACGACTTTAATCCATATCTTTATTTAATGTAGTATTAGTAACAAAAGGATAATAATAATGATGAATCATTAAAGGTTTTTCCAGGAGAACTACTCGAGTTATACTAGAGGCATCGAAGTGTTGCTATACGCTAACCGATGTGATTACACTATTAAAATATGTCCAAGTAGGAGCTGTTAGTTTATGGACATTATTTTAGTAGTCGTATGTTAGGATCGAACTCGAGACCACGGGATTGCACACTTTACGTATGAGAATTAAAAATTAATAATTAAATATAAAATATTGCATTTAATTATTAAATAACACAAAACGTATAACGACCGTTAATAATTAACGAAAATTGACTAACGACCTTTAACTAATAAAAGGAAAGGATTATAAATGGAAAATATAGAGAACAAGAAAGATCTAGAAACCCTTGTGGGCTTTAGAAATGATCGGCCAAAGGAAGGGATAAAACCCAACCCAAAAATCCAACTTGTTCTCCCCAAATTTTGTCATCCTATTAAAAACAAAACCAAGTGGTCATTGTTTTTTAACTCTTTTACACACATAATAAACCCCCAAAATTGTGTTTTTCCCTTTTCTTTTTTTTAAGCCCCCGGCCGAACACCCTCTTTTAAGGGGGATTCAACTTTTGTTCTTCAAAAACAAAGCGTTTGGTTTTAGTTTTTTTTTTTCTTAAACAGCATTTACTTTAAATTTCCCTTAATAGTAAAGTGTGTACAAGAACGTGGTGTAAACACACTATTGTTTACATCCCTTTTTTTGAATTACAAAACGGTAGGGGTAATTCTTTTTTCCAATTATAAACCCTAAATTTGGGTTCTTGGTGATTCAATTGAAGATTGAATCTTGTTTGGCTAGAATCAAAAGGTACGCATACATTTATTATTTGGCTAATTAATTATATGCTATTTGTTCCTACGCTTCCGCCAAAAATTTGATGTTTTGTGTTTAATTTATGATTGTCATGATGTTAATATTCCAACAAATAAATTGCACACCCCTTTGGCCATCCAAATGAGC